>JAVTVY010045340.1:0-21137 GCA_036873755.1 Hanleya hanleyi
ACGGTTAAAACTTTCTCCATTCTATGAGTCAGCCGTCTGTCTGTCCTGATGATAGAACAGGTAAAACTTTCTCCTGTCTCTCAGTCAGCCGACTGTCTGTCCTGAGGATCCGACGGTTAAAAGTTTCTCCTGTCTCTCAGTCAGTCGTCTGTCTGTCCTGATGATAGAACAGGTAAAACTTTCTCCTGTCTTTCAGTCAGCCGTCTGTCTGTCCTGGTGATCGGACGGTTGAAACTTTCTCCTGTCTCTCAGTCAGCCATCTTCCTGTCCTGATGATAGAACGTTAAAACGTTCTCCTGTCTCTCAGCCGTCTGTCTGTCCTGACGATAGAACAGGTAAAACTTTCTCCTGTCTCTCAGGCAACTGTATATCGGTCCTGATGATAGAACAGATAAAACTTTATCCTGTCTCTCACTCAGCTGTCTGTCTGTCCTGATCTGATGATAGAACAGGTAAAACTTTATCCTGTCTCTCACTCAGCTGTCTGCTTGTCCTGATGATAGATCAGGTAAAACTTTCTCCTGTCTCTCAATCATCTGTCTACCTGTCCTGATGATCGGACGGTTAAAACTTTCTCCTGTCTCTCACTCAGCTGTCTGCCTGTCCTGATGATAGAACAGGTAAAACTTTCTCCTGTCTCTCAGTCAGCTGTCTGTCTGTCCTGATGATAGAACAGATAAAACTTTCTCCTGTCTCTCACTCAGCTGTCTGCCTGTCCTGATGATAGAACAGGTAAAACTTTCTCCTGTCTCTCACTCAGCTGTCTGCCTGTCCTGATGATAGAACAGGTAAAACTTTCTCCTGTCTCTCAGTCAGCTGTCTGCTTGTCCTGATGATAGAACAGATAAAACTTTCTCCTGTCTCTCAGTCAGCTGTCTGTCTGTCCTGATGATAGAACAGGTAAAACTTTCTCCTGTCTCTCAGTCAGCTGTCTGTCTGTCCTGATGATAGAACAGGTAAACCTTTCTCCTGTCTCTCAGTCAGCTGTCTGTCTGTCCTGATGATAGAACAGATAAAACTTTCTCCTGTCTCTCAGTCAGCTGTCTGTCTGTCCTGATGATAGAACAGATAAAACTTTCTCCTGTCTCTCAGTCAGCTGTCTGCCTGTCCTGATGATAGAACAGATAAAACTTTCTCCTGTCTCTCAGTCAGCTGTCTGTCTGTCCTGATGATAGAACAGGTAAAACTTTCTCCTGTCTCTCAGTCAGCTGTCTGTCTGTCCTGATGATAGAACAGGTAAAACTTTCTCCTGTCTCTCAGTCAGCTGTCTGCCTGTCCTGATGATAGAACAGGTAAAACTTTCTCCTGTCTCTCAGTCAGCTGTCTGCTTGTCCTGATGATCGAACAGGTAAAACTTTCTCCTGTCTCTCAGTCAGCTGTCTGCTTGTCCTGATGATAGAACAGATAAAACTTTCTCCTGTCTCTCAGTCAGCTGTCTGTCTGTCCTGATGATAGAACAGGTAAAACTTTCTCCTGTCTCTCAGTCAGCTGTCTGTCTGTCCTGATGATAGAACAGGTAAAACTTTCTCCTGTCTCTCAGTCAGCTGTCTGCCTGTCCTGATGATAGAACAGGTAAAACTTTCTCCTGTCTCTCAGTCAGCTGTCTGCTTGTCCTGATGATCGAACAGGTAAAACTTTCTCCTGTCTCTCAGTCAGCTGTCTGTCTGTCCTGATGATAGAACAGGTAAAACTTTCTCCTGTCTCTCAGTCAGCTGTCTGTCTGTCCTGATGATAGAACAGGTAAAACTTTCTCCTGTCTCTCAGTCAGCTGTCTGTCTGTCCTGATGATAGAACAGATAAAACTTTCTCCTGTCTCTCAGTCAGCTGTCTGTCTGTCCTGATGATAGAACAGGTAAAACTTTCTCCTGTCTCTCAGTCATCTGTCTGTCTGTCCTGATAATAGAACAGATAAACTTTCTCCTGCCTCTCAGTCAGCCGTTTGTCTGTCTGTCCTGGTGATCGGGCGGTTAAAACTTTCTCCTGTCTCTCAGTCATCTGTCTGTCTGACCTGATGATAGAACAGATCAACTTTCTCCTGTCTCTCAGTCATCTGTCTGTCTGTCCTGATAATAGAACAGATAAACTTTCTCCTGTCTCTCATTCAGCTGTCTGCCGGCATGTCCTGATTATCTGTGCGACACATCTTTACTGAAGGGGTCACGTAGACCGCCATAGCTTTCCCATAAATAGGCCTAGTTGTATTATAACACGTGACTGACACAGTGTTTGATGCGTTTGGTTTTCGTCTGGCGTACCGTACCGGTAACTACTATGGCGATGTATCATATAGGCACTTGTTGTCATGGAAATTACCGTACGTAGAACGTAGACCTGCGTGAGCTTTGAAAGAAGGGCTCGATTAGCTAATATCAGATACCGGTATCAGGCAGTATGTGATATGAATATCAGATATGAACATATGAAAACCGAACATAACATAGTACAGGGCCTACTTGTCTATCACTTTGTATATCACTATACAAAAAAAAAACCTGTTTCTACCGTCAAATTATGGTTAAGATGACCAAATTCTTATGCGCCGATACTAAATTAAACACACAAAAAACCTGACTTACTACTAGCCCTAAGTAGGGTTGTTCGGTTTAGCAAAATCTGCCTTAATTTTGCTTCTTTAATGGCTAAATTCTCAAAACACCTCTTATTCCTGGCATTTCCTATCGGTTAATAGCAAATTTACCTGTATATGATACATATTATAGAAATTCAAAGTATTTATTCCAAATGAGGGCGTCTTTATTGGTACCGGTACCCAAATTGGAGAGCTGTATCAATCGTTGTTGGCTATCTGGGGGACCACCGTTTCTCTCACACCGGAATATCGATCTCACACAATATATTCGCATTCTTGTAATCCGAGAGAAATCTGCATTCCAATAATATGTGGTCTATATGTATATTTTTATTGACCATGTTCATAGTTCTCACAATAAAACAGCGGGTGTGTGAAATTCCGCCCGGGTCGCCAACAAGCCATGGTATGACCGATAGCTCTAACGAGTTAATGACTGGCCCCCAAACCACCCGCCTCGCTCTCGTATTTCACAGACTGTAGTGGCGAGTATGCAAATTATCCAGTGTTGTCACAATTTAATAAAATCGAGCGAATGATCAGTTTGTCCTACCTGCTATGAAGGTAATTGAGGTAGTGATAATTGATGAATTAAAAGATCGTAAATAATACCACACAAGCTATGTGTTTCTCGAGGAATTACACTCGATTTGGGTGTGTTCGTAACTCAATAACGGACTTGGCTGAAATTGATTACCCGATTTATGACGAACTTATCTCCCTTTGTTAAGGCGGTTGTCTCTTGTCGAGCATTCTTTTGTCCAAACACAATATTAATAGGCGTAAGTTGTTCTACTCGAATTCTCGGTACGTTTATCCTCATCAGTAGTACCTCAAGCTGGGTGTTGCATGTCCCCATCTCACTTATACTCCAAGTATTTATTTGATGACACCGTATTGTTTCGAAAATTCAAAAGATCGTGTGATGAAAACTGGTCCCATGGCAAAATTCATATTTTATACAACAACAACAACAACAACAACAATATTTATCATGTTTATAGCACTCTTGACTACTCAAAGTTTTGCATTGCACCTTTGTCCAGTCCACTCTGAGCCAAAACAGAAGAAAGGCATTTTAATTCCCCCTCCCCGCTTATTGCATTATCAACGTTTGGATCGTTTATCATGTTTATTAAAAAAGAGAGTGTGGGATATTTCCTCGATGGCGCAATCTGCAACCAAAGTCAGAATATGTGACATTTTTTAAAATTATCTTGTAAATTAAGTCTAGACACAGCTCAGTATTCGCATTAGATCTTTTTTAAGGTTTGATCTTTGAATCTTTGGTCTGGACAAAATATTCCATTTTATAATAATTTGTATGGGGTGCATATTTGGATATTAACATGTGCATATTCTATTGGGGTTTTTTTAAATGTTTTTGTATTTAATCATATACTGGTAGGGAGATAAATTCATCCAATAGTCTTGAGGTTCAAATCATGGGTCAGAGTTCTGAAACTGTGAATTGTGTGACTAGTGGTCTTTTATTCTGGACACTAGAATAATCGGTCTACAGTTCATAAAATTTGTGAGAGCTGTTATTCACTCTTCTAGATTTTTACTGAGAGAATGGCAGGCGTGCTCCAGGGGGAAACGTTAGGCAAATGATGGAGAAGAAGAGTGACCACTCTCCTTAAATCCTGACCAGAATGTTTTCATTGCCTGAATATGCCCTTTTCATTCATGTCATTTGATCTTGAACCTGACTTTACATTGTAGCCTCCAAGAAAATCAGAAAGTTTGGGCCAACAGCAGCACAATGGGAGTGACACTTGAGAGAGTACAGAACAAATTTGCCTGTATTATTGGAGAACTTTGCAGTGAACCAGTTGTGTTGTCCCAGTTTGCAATATGGCTGGATTTGAGGCTGGCTGAATACAAGGCTAAGGGAGCCATATCGCTGGGTAATAACTATGTCAATCTACATTATTTACAATTTGTTGTTTCATCAATGTTCGTGGACTAATCTGCATTTCACAAATATTAATAGCATTCTTGAACAGATATATCTGTGTAGTTAATTAAATACTCATGGCTTTTCCTCTTCATTCATGGTCATGTTTATAACCGTCCTCATGTGCCCGTTCATTGGCTGCCTGATCTGAGCTTGTATGCCAGTCATCCACTCATCCTTGCTATCATGTCAGTCAAAATTACTCATCTATAAAATGATAATATAAATTGGTGTGTGAGAAATATACATCCAGCTAGCATAATGTATTTGATTATGGCATTCGGAATACCTCAGTGTCAAAACAAACACTGGTACATGTGTACACTTGCGTAAAGAAACAACAAAATGCACATTCACATACACAGATCATCTCCGCATGGGCAAACATGACAAAATGTAAACCACACATTGTCATATGACCGTATATACTTATTATACTTGGTGAAATAGACAATGTACTACATGATTTGATTAGACAGGAGCTGGGACAATGGTGTAGTCAGTCTCAAAATCTCATCCACAAACCAGGGATATCTCTGTCCGAGATTTTTTGGGTGTGTGGACGGTGGTATTACGGTGAAACGTTGAAATATGGGGTCTCTATATATAACCCCATGCTTTATATAAATCCACAAGGCGTGAAACGCACTTTGGGTGAATCGAGAAATAAACGGTTAATCGCCAAACAAAATACATCAGCATATTCTACAAGTATCATTTTATGTATTCCCGTCGTCAAATTAGTAAATTTGTGCAATTTTTTACCTTTGCCGGGCGATTCAAAATCCAACGTAACTGTCCATCCATCTAGGAACAGCCCGATTATGGCGGGCTTCGTTCTCAATTCTGATTGGTCAGTCGCGACACGCCTCCGGCAAGAGAGGTCACGCACTGATCAGCTGTCGCGATTGACCAATCAGAATTGAGAACGAAGCCCACCATAATCGGGCTGCTCCTAGATGGATGGACAGTCTGGTTGGATTTTGAATCGCCCGGCAAAGGTAAAAAATTGCACAAATTTACTAATTTGACGACGGGAATATATAAAGTGATACTTGTAGAATATGCTGATGTATTTTGTTTGGCGATAAATCTATTATTTCTCGATTCACCCAAAGTGCGTTTCACGCCTTGTTGTGGATTTATATAAAGCCTGGGGTTATATATAGAGACCCCATATTTCGACACGTCACCGTAATACCACCGTCCACACCCCCCAAAACTCTTGTTTTGCGGGCGCGCCTGTGGTCATGATGGTGCATTCTGCCTGCAATACAGGGCAGAAATAATCTAACCATGAACACGACCAGAGATCTGAAGCACGATGAAGCGGGAGACTGATTTTGATCCCCTTTGGATTACTACATGTATGTATCCATATTGTTAGGACAGGAATCAAGAAAGCCACTTGGGTTTTAATAGGCCATTCAAATTTCAAATACATGAAACTTTTTTTTCTCTAAATCCACTGCATGCTTCAAAATATAGCCACATAAATCCATTTGATCAAGCAAAAGATTTTGTGATTAAAACAAATCACGACATATACAATTTGTATCCTTGCTGGTAACTTTAAATTAGCGGGTGTCTGGTTCTACATGTAGGTTGCTTCAAAGATTTCCTTCTTTGAACATGTTGGAGAAACGGGAATGCAACTTGGTTGGGTGTGCCTACATGTAGTTGGTTCACCACGATATGACTGAAATATTGTTGAAAGTGACATTAAATCCAACTCACTGACTTCAAAGAGTAAATAAGTGTTTGGTGTAGGATGCATCTCCTCTCACATGAGAAATAGACTGAAGGGTACTGACACGACTGAAGGTTACTGACGCAACTGAGGGTTACTGTCGCGACTGAGTTACTGACACGACTGAAGGTTACTGACACTGAGGGTTACTCACATGACCTGATGGAGGTTTATGCTGGCCTCAAATCTCAGATCATTGGTTATGATGTTGAACCTTTCACCATGTTCACCAGGCATGCCAGGATTGAAAGCACCCTATTTTGTATTTTTATATTTTTACAGAATGCTCTGGTGACGAACCAGACCCAACATGGCTGAAAGGTCACAAAGGTCTGCAAGCACGACTTAAACGCAGGGAGATGGTCCCGGGAAGGTCACCCTCTCCGACAAGAGACAAATTTTCACAACCAATGGCCAGTCCCTTGCAGACATTGGGACACGCACACATCTCCGATCATGCTCAGAGCCGATTGTCTTCAGACGTCATTGTTGTTAAAGAAGAGCCGTCAGATTCTATAGACGTTTTTCCTGTTACACTTCACAGACACGATAATGCAAGTCCGAACAGAACGCCAATAAGAAAAAGAACTGCAGCTGAAACTTTCTCATCGAGTGAGCATAATTTATCACAATCGGACAGTAACCACGGTAACATCTTCATTCAACAACAAAGTCCCTCTTTATTGTCGTCATCACCGAAAGTTCGACGAATTGCGTCGACGTCAGACAGTGGTGAATGTACGCCCATAACTACCCTCTCACTTGAACCAGTAACAAACCAAAGTCTCATGTCTATTATTAGTGGAGATTTAAAGGATGAGAAAGACCTCTCAATTCTGTCTGAAAGCGGACTCAGTGACTTTAACAACTCACAGGGAGATAACTCTGCATCATTTTCTGGGCATCCAACAACATCTTCATCTGGAATGGTTGTCGATCCTCTGAGTGGTGAGACAGATGAACAAAACACAGGTGAGAGTTGATACATTGTACATGTGTAATGTACAGTACAGTGCAGAAATAACAGATGTCAAACACACATAGACGCAACAAAATCACATTGGAAATTCAGTTACATCAAGTACATGTAACTCAATCTCCAGCCCACCGGTCATGACTACAATTTGACTTTTCTCAGTCATGTCAGTCCTAAAATCGTGGTGGGAAAATTCATGAATGTAATTAATATATTTTAAATTATTGTGTGGTTTTTTTTTTTTATAACACATATTCAAACTAAGAACAACTGCATGCTACCTTCATACATGTAGCACTCAACATTATTCCAGCAATGTTAGGCCATAAAAAGTTAATTGTTTCTCAAGTGGCGCAGCATCCTCGATTTCTCTTCCGCTGGGCACTTTTTTTTCACTTTTTGAAAAAAAAAGAAAAAAAAATCCGCCGCATCCCTGGCATACTGTCCGCTCGCATTCTTTTTATTGCATGTGTAAATGTGCTTGTAAACTGTGTTTATTCGTTGTAATGTCTATTCGTTTTCCAAAAATGGTGTTTTACTATGTTTGTGAAAGAGAAAAATGCTTTAATACGTACAGAGATGTCATCGCCATGATCGTATCGATCACAAAATAGTTTACAACCGGCAGTTGCGCGAACTCGTTCCAGTTTCAAACCAAACTGCGCATATACAAAAATCAGACCTGAATATAAGCGGATGCGGATTGCCGTATGTTTTTATTATGTAAATTTTGCTTCTCCGTTATCGTAACTTTATAAATAGCGAATAGTATATTTATCATAACATTATTTATTAAAATCTTCGTCATAAATTGTGCACATTTCATCCTAGTCTCCGGTTCCAGCGTCGGTTATGCTTTTCATTATGCTCTTTGCCTAGTTTAAACAATTCATCGGAAATGGGTCCAATGAAATGAAATTTGTGATTGTATTTTTACCGCATTTTTAATCCGTTTTCACAATGCTGGTTTCAGCATACATTGCTGAATGTCGAGAACGTGGGACGGTTAACATGCTGAAGGACTGGACAATTATACAGGTTAGCCCAAGTGCCACCGTGATCGAGGTCCTGAACGAGGTGACCGGTATCACCCGATGCCCAGATTTCGACGACGCGATATCGTGTACAATTGGAAAATCTAAGCAGGACGGAGATTCCATCCCACTTCAGGCCACAATCGGAGAAGCAGTTGATTTTAAACATATATGGTCTTCCCGGCTTGTAAAAAAAAAAAAAAAAAAGATAAAAAACCGCCCGCATCCTTCCTTGAAAAAAAAAATAAAAATAAAAAAAAAAAAACGCCCGCCCGCTCCTGAAAAAAAAACCCACTTGAGAAACAATTAACTTTTTATGGCCTTACCCTTTACCTCTATGTTGAGTTCTGTTTTAGAAGGCGTGCATATTGACATGATTGAGTCACAGTGGCTTGGGTAGCAGTGGGTGTCGTCGTCGATGGTGGTGTTGTGATTATACTGTTGTTTTTTTCAAGAATATAATTATTTCCCACCTTTTCATACACCACAATAACAGTGGTTGTCATAAAAATGCTTTCTATATGACCTATACATCGATCCACATACATGTAGCCTACCCCTCTCCTAGATCTGCATCTAGTGACACAGGTGATGCAACTATATATAATGTTAAAGAATTTGCCACGAATCCTGGTCTACAGTCCGCAGGTAAACTTACCTCATGGCATTCTCCACACCCATTGAGTTTTCACCATAGTCCACGCCCACTCATCTATTTACTGTTGGTTGTCTGCAGACACCCGAATTCCCCCGTGTACCGGGATTCTTGGTGAAAATCGGTATACGGCTTCAACATTGTAGTTGCATTACCTGTCATTTAGATATAATAGAGGATGCGTATGTACATGTAGATCAATGTAGGTTGTATAGAAAGGATTTTTATTGTGGTGTACATTGTATGAAAAGGTGGGAAATAATTATATTTTTGAAAAAAAATATGCATATATAATCACAACAACATCGACGAAGACACCCACTGCTACCCAAGCCACTGTGGATTGAGTCTGTCTACAGGGCATCAGCAGGTACAGTGTACATGTAGCACTGACCTGTTTTATATCAATAACATGTTTAACTTGATGCCCCATGAAGTGTTTCTACCATTTACCCACATAATGACGCTATATGTTGACGTGCTGAACCATCATGACCATAGAGCAGTTCAAATTCTATCTGTAAATTTCAGCACAATTTATTAAATACGATTTTGCACCACCATTTTCACGAGGTATTGGTAAGGTCAAGGCCGGTACCGGTACTGTAGACCTTAGCACATGATGTCATCAGGCATGTCGGGAAGAAAGGAAAACTGAAAAAAATGTGTTGAATATAAATCATCTACATGTACATGTAGTGTGGCGATGCAGAAGTTGCAATCATATACAAGAAGTAAATGATTCGCTTTTTATTCTCCATGTGACCTCTACACGGTGAATCTATTGACTCGCACACTACATGTACCACATCTCTCATCATGCTTGTCATGCTTGTGGAGTCAAAAAGGGTAACGGGTGACTTATATCCTGTTCGAATATTTTCGGGCTTTTGTTAATCAGACAAGCTCCATGTTCACAGTTGATCGATGGTGATTCCCAATTTCCAAACAATCTGCAAATAAAGATTATCATTTGGATTTTACTTTTCATAGTTGTTCTACTCCAATATGTTAATAATAAAACAGATTTTCAAGAGAGATTTTTGCATTTCCACCAGCATGATCAGAATGATCTGAGCAAGTCAAAATAAAATTGGAATTAGTTCGCAACAAATTTAACTTGCGCTTGTCGATATTAATTCCATTCTCCATACTTTTTTTTTCTCAACGCGGTTCAGATTTCGGTAGGCAATGATATACGATTTTAATATTTCCTTTTACTACATGTACATGTATTAATTAGTGCATATTTATCATGTATACTTATTGAGTAAACCCCACCCAACATGATCAACACATCGATTCAATCACATTTCCATTTTTGTTCCAGACGTGTTTGGCATCAAGTTATTTCTGGTCGTGTTTTGTACGTACTTTGTTTTACTTTTAGCAGGGTAATTCCATCATTTTGCTGAGGACAACCAGCATGTTCCAAGTTCACATAAACTTTTCTAAATTCTTCAGTCCTCCACTGTTGAGGCTGTCATATTGTTGTCTGCCATGGATAGATTCATTTACATGTAGTCTGACAATCTCACGATATTTAAATAGAACAAACCTTGACATGCTTGATGTAAGTCTAGCTGAGATCAAAGAAATGTTATGGGAGATGTTCAACATGTTCAAAGTTTATCATACATGTACCATACATTGACATATTGTAAAACATTAGCCTGTTGAACAGTTCCAACATCATTTTGCTTCACGATGAATGTTTAAAAAATGTTGAGAAAACCGGCAACACAAATATACTTTACATGTACACGATAGAGGATTTCTCGTCTTATTGCTCGGAAATACATATCTAATTGTGCTGTGATAGCCCCTCCAATCATGAATTGCTTCCGCCCTGCTTGGATTTTGAGTTGTGCCAACAATTTGAACAGATCTGATTGATGGAGTTTTTTGTAACAAGTATAATTAAACGTTAAATATACATGTACGAGTATGATGTCATGGATGCACGCATGCAAACAGTCATTGCTACATGTATATACAGTGATATATAGCTGAAATATTGCTGAATGTGACATTAAATTTATATATGTATATAAATATCTCTCTCTCTCGCTCGGTGAATACTTGGATGGGTGACCGGGTGCTGTACTGGCTGGGCTAATCAGTGTCCAGGGTAATAGGAACTGCGAGCACTCCCGTGTTCTGGCATATGTCATGTATGTAGGCACCATCGTGATATGACTGAAACAAGATTGAAAACTACTCACTCAACCCCTCTACACCTCTCTGGCATTAGCGTGATTAGCCAAGGCAAGGAGAATGTACGGTATACATGTAGAAATGCAGTTTCAAAAATGTGGTTGCATGGAACCACAGATAACTGATATTCATGATAACCATGATAACTGATTTTCAGTTTTGCTACAGTTTTATGTAACCATGTTCAACTCCACCAGTAGCCCAGAATACTTGTACATTTATGGGGCTGCTGCCGTTGCTGTAGGGTCTGCTGCCAGCGCTGTAGAATCTGCTGACATAGCTGTAGGGTCTGCTGACATAGCTGTAGGGTCTGCTGACATAGCTGTAGGGTCTGCTGACATAGCTGTAGGGTCTGCTGACATAGCGGTAGAGTCTGCTGCCATTGCTGTAGAATCTGCTGACATAGCTGTAGAATCTGCTGGCATAGCGGTAGAGTCTGCTGCAATCGCTGTAGAATCTGCTGACATAGCTGTACATAGGGTCTGCTGACATAGCTGTAGAGTCTGTTGACATAGCTGTAGGGTCTGTTGACAGCTGTAGAATCTGCTGACATAGCGGTAGAGTCTGCTGCCATCGCTGTAGAATCTGCTGACATAGCTGTAGAATCTGCTGACATAGCTGTAGGGTCTGCTGACATAGATGTAGAATCTGCTGACATAGCGGTAGAGTCTGCTGCTATCGCTGTAGAATCTGCTGACATAGCTGTAGGGTCTGCTGACATTGCTGTAGGGTCTGCTGACATAGCTGTAGAATCTGTAGGGTCTGCTGACATAGCTGTAGGGTCTGCTGACATAGCTGTAAGGTCTGCTGACATAGCGGTAGAGTCTGCTGCCATCGCTGTAGGATCTGCTGACATAGCTGTAGGGTCTGCTGACATAGTGTGATCAGCAATCTGTCATGTCTGTATGAAATGATAGCTTTTAATTCTCATCGAGTTGGATTGCAAAAGTATGTTTGAATTCCTATGGACATGATGGTACATGTACATGTACATGAAGGTTCATGGTAAACAAACTTGTTCATTTCACACCCTTTCTCCCATTTCACCATGTATAAACCAGTTGATTTTTGTCATGTCTGTGATGTCTCTGAAATCTCCATGCAAGCATTGATTGAGTTGAGTATTCCTATAGATCATAAAGACAGAAATTGGTAATTTCTGGTGTCCGCTTCATCTGAGTATACAACATGTACATGTATCTATTTCACCTCATCACCACCATCACCACCATCACCTCATCACCACCATCACCACCATCACCTCATCACCACCATCACCTCATCACCACCATCACCTCATCACCACCATCACCTCATCACCACCATCATCACCATCACCTCATCACCACCATCACCTCATCACCACCATCACCTCATCACCACCATCACCTCATCACCACCATCACCACCATCACCTCATCACCACCATCACCTCATCACCACCATCACCTCATCACCACCATCACAAAAAAAAACTTGAAACTATTAGTATGAGTGTATGTGGTACCATGTATATAGTACATATTAATTACTCTCCAAAAAAGATTTTAGGCACTGGTGTGTCACTGTGGACAACTGCTCAGAATGGTAGCCTGTAGATGGAGTGGAATGACCCAGACATTCCAAATGCCCACAGGAGGATGAAGCCAATTCAAACATTTTCACAATATCATGAAAGTGGGTGTGAGGTTCATGCAGCAGTCAATCCATTCATCACATGTTCATACATGTATTAACTTGCTCACATCATTTTTAATTTCCATGTAATACCATGTGACTGTTATCAAAGTTATTATTGGTGACAAACAACATTCTTGAATGGTCCTGAACATGTTGATATATCTAGGAATCCCTGATGTCATGGATGTCCTATGACATAGCGCAGTTGACTATACGATGTTCTAGAGTGGCTGCCTGGTTGAAAAAAAAAAATGGAGATTCATGGTGTGATAATATGGAGGGCTGGAGATGAATTGGTGTGAAAGAAAATTAATAAATAAAGTTGTGAGTGTGGGGTGAAGATTGCAGTGTACATGCAGTTTGTACATGTACTTGCTGTATGTACATAATATGACTTCGACATGTGTTTATATAGATGTAGGCCTAATGATGGCGTTTATGTGCATGAATACATGAGTTGACACAGATTAATGTCCAGTTATCCAACTAATTCATACGTGTATTCTTCTAAATGAGATATCACTGGACCCCCTGGCCCATTTGCTCAGACATGATAACCAAATTTGATGATGATATTCACATTTTCCTTTTGTACGTGTTGTATGTAGATGTATATACATAATATATATGATCAGGCCATTACTTGAAACTTATTCATCATACATATAGTTGGGGGTTGAAACGTCTAAGAAACAGTTACCTCTTATAAGGAGTTTGTCCTCCAGTGTTTTTTTCTGCATAAACTTGGCCTTCATCAAAATATACCAAGATGATCCTTGAATGTTGTCTGTTCATTGGCTGTTATTTTAAATGGACTATACATGTAACATTACTAGCTGCAAAGTGGATGTTCATGCAGGCTGGTGTATGGGAGAAGGGTACATGTATTTATGCCAGTTAGACCAGTAGGGAAGACTGGGCTATTAAAGTACATGAATCTATGTACAGTCTATGTGGTTCTATAAGAAAACAACGTCTTTAAGCTTAGATAGTACAAAAACATGTACATGTACCAGGATATTTTTATTATAAATATTTGGAAATATTTTCCTCACCAAATGTTCAAATCAGGGGGAATAACTCTTAGAGGCTTTTTAAAGGGGAGACCACTCAGATTTAACATGTCCCTTGTTAACTCCAATCTGGTTGTTCCTCAACTGTGAATCAAATATCGAACCATACAGAGCTCTTATTGTTAGCATTACTAATTACGTAATTACTGCAAAGTCAGGGACTTGGAGGTGATTCACTTTTCTGGAATGATCTATGAGTTAGGCCATTTGACACTTGGCTTTATTCTGATACATTTTTGTTAGAAAATGTAATAATTACATTGTATAGTTACATGTATCTTCAATCCTGCTCATGAAGGAACTGTAATTTGGTACTGAATACATGTACATGTATGTATAAAGGCCATGACAGTCAATTATTTCATATAATTTGTATCTTTGAAATTGAAGTTTCCAAAGCAAACTTACGTCAGTCACAAATAAACAAGTCAGGAATAGATTAATAAAACTTTATTAATACAAATATACCAAACAAGAATAGTGACGTAGCTGTTACCATAGCTACGTCACCAACTACTGACTCTTGTCAATTTGTGCTGACTACAGTTTCCAAAGCAAACTTACGTCAGTCACAAATAAATAAGTCAGGAATAGATTAATAAAACTTTATTAATACAAATATGCCTATATACTCTATATCGTGTGTGTCATCCGCCTATACCATAATCCACCAATATATAGGACATATGAAACCGATATAAACTCTTGTAATAACCGATCTGGGTTTGGCTGATGAATCAGAGATAACACACAGATATGCCGCTAACGGGGCACTGTTAGCAGGTGGAAATTCAAACTCGTTAGTAACACAAAAGTCCCTGAACTGATTTATGTAAGAGTTGTACAGTCTTAGTGTAGATGGTGCCAAACAACACGAAATCTGTGCGGCAGCACGGTCGCTCCAGTTCATGGAGGCAAGTCGTCGTTTCCACAGATCCTCCAAGCATATAACCGCCACTTTGGGTTCAGGCATGGTTCTGGTCGTGTTCCTGTTGATAAACAGATCCTTTGCGGGCTTGGTAATGCCAGAGGAGCTGCCACTGTCAATCGTTTCAGCCTCGCAAACCAGGATTGCGCTTGCCACATAGGCGCAATCAGAGTGCCAATTGCCTTTTGACACTGAATCAAGTTCAGCACTTTCGGTATCAATCGAAACGGTGGATTTATGAAGTTGTTGTGTTGCGCCCAGTTTGTTTGAGCCAATGCATCCACCGCACTCGTTCCGGGATCGCAGTACCGACTGTTGTAAGTAGGTAGGTGAGTGGTGACTAATGATGCGAAACGATCTATGGAGTGCGGCCCCCACATCTCGTCTAGAAGTCGAAATATCTGAGGGTGTAATCTCCACTCGAATTTGTCCTGCAGTCGCGAAAGCCTGTCCGCCGCCGCGTTCTCCACTCCTGGTAAATGATGGGCAACTAACATCACATTGTTCTCTAAACACTCTGCCCAAATCGATTTTGCCACAGACGTCAGCTCTTGGGAGGGACCTCCCATGTGGTTCAGATATGCAATTGTGGTAATATTGTCTGACAGAATTTGTATTGTTTTGCCTGAAATTTCCTCCTTGAATGATTTCAGACTTAGCAGCACTGCAAGTAGCTCGCGATAATTTGAGTGCTTGTAGGAAATGCGGGTATTCCAAACACCCGAGGCTTGTTTTCCCTGAAACACTGCGCCCCATCCTGAACCTGAAGCATCGGTCTCGATTTGTCCATCTATCTGTCCAGCTAATATCACTGTGCCGTTCCAGTTTTCCAGTGCATCAATCCACCAATTCAAATCAGACACACTTTCGTTTGACCACAGTAACCTAGAATCCCATGATGACTTCTGCTTTAGAAGCCTGTAAACGGACCGCAATTGTAATTTTCCAGGGAATACAGCCTTACACACTGCGATGCACTGTCCAGCCAAACGTGCGAGATGTCTGGCCGTTATCACAGGCTTACTTAAAGCACGAAGAATATCCTTCCTTAGTTTTTTCACTTTCTTACGAGGAATCTGTAACACTGGTACACCACTTTCCCCATCTGTTATCACCATAAAACCTAGATATTCCTTTTCCTTAGCTGGAATCAAGGATGACTTTTCAAAGTTAACGATCCAGCCTAGTTTTTCCAAAGTTTGTAACAGAATGAGCACATGCTGCGTAATGTCCTGTTCCTTAGCTGCCAGTAGGATATCGTCCATATAAATCAAAATGCGCAATCCTTGCGCACGCAGGTACTGGACAACTGCAGCTGATCTGAGAGTTTTACAAAAGAAATATGGGCTCAAGCAACAACCAAATGGTAGGACATTCCAAACATAAAACTCTTTGTTCCACTTGAAACCGAAATACTGCCTTGAATCTCGGTGTATAGGTATATGATGAAAACCGTTTTTCAAGTCTACTGTAACAAGTTCATCACCTGGTTCAATCACTTGAGGCAAAAGGGATAAATCCTCATAACGAAACTTTTTAGTTTCACAAAAACTATTGATAAATCGTAAATCCAAAATAAGACGAAGTTGCTTATTTTTCTTAGGCACGCACCCAACTGGTGCTATACACGTGGGCGGAGCTTTCACTTTCGATACACAATCACGTTGTAGTAAACCTCTGATTTCACTGTCAATAAAACGCTTCTGATGATCAGTTAATTTGTGATTGTCAAAACTGCATGGAGGTGGTGTCTCTTTGAAAGGAATTTTTACACCGTCTTTAATCCAGTTTAAAACGTGATCAGGGGCATCTATTTCATTCCAAAATTTCAAACATTTTGACAGAGAATTTACCATATTTCATGCTGCAACATGACCTCACCTTATTCATTAGAGTTCATGTTATCCTGTCCGAATCTACGATTGGGAACATCCCGGTTTGTGAACGACGAAAAACTGTCTCGGTAGCCACCGTAGCTTTGGTATCCACGTTGTCCCTGACCACGGTACGACCAACGGCCTCGCCATCTTCCCCTGCCGTTGTCCTGCCTGTGATAGCCGCCGCGCGTTGCAGACGCACTTATCGTAGCCGCGTGCTGTAGAGTCAAAATAGATTCTGGCGTAAATCCGGAAGTATTTCGTTGCAATGTTCTGTAAAGCCGGGCCGTGTCGCGATCAAATTGACCCTGGACAATTAAACTAGAATGTTCCTCCTGTAGGTATCGAAGCTGGGCAACTTGAACATGAAACAGTTTTGTCAGATCATCATTGGTGACCTGATCAGCACTGTCAATCTGCCACAAGAGTTTTAGTGTTGTCTCCGTAAAGCGCGCACATTTTGAAACTGCAGTGAAATGTTGCTGGTCCTCGCGTTTTATCCCCTGCCGTGCATCCGACACCTTCAGGTCTGCTGGCAATTTCACACTTGAAACAGAGTCTTTGATTGCTGTAAATTCCCCTTGAATATCCAAATCTGGGCTTACACTCAAAGCGGAGAGATGGGCATCATAAATTTGACTGTTTTGATGCGGTCGCCTCCTCGAGGGTCCATCGTGATCACTGTGATCGTTAAATCCTCCTAAATTTTGTTCCACCTTATCCAGACGAGAAAGGATTCCACTATTTTGAAGCGAAATTTGACGGATGGCCTCCAAAAGCTCTACTTTTTCTTCCGATTCTGGAGCGTTTTTCTCTTGTGATTCCAACATGGCGGACGACGCACCAAACAAGAATAGTGACGTAGCTGTTACCATAGCTACGTCACCAACTACTGACTCTTGTCAATTTGTGCTGACTACAGTTACAAATGTAGGATACCACAATACATCTGTCATGTCTGTAGAATGAACATATTTTCATGTCCTCGATGTTAAGAATGTGATTTATTATTTACAGATGTATACATTGTCTATACTTGTACATCTATGAGGTAAAGCTCTGTAGTTGAAGTATGTGTTGTTGAATTATCTTACATTTAATCGAACATGGACTTTGCAGTTACTGAGGAAGAGCTGGTATGACTTTAGATACATGTAGCCTTCACATGGAAACTGCTTGCATGTACTTTTTGTGTTTAGCTATATAATTGCAAGCATCATGCAATCATTGTGGATATAGTTCTCACAGGTGCTTGAAAGGTTGGAAACTTCTTGTACGTATGATATTACCTATTTTCAGGCCTTGAAACCACTTAAAATACCACATTTTTCTCTTGCGGGTCTGAATAGTTTTTGAAATCTAACCTTGATAACAAATGATCCCTTATTAAGCTCTTGGTGACGTTATTGTTTGCCATTTGCGAGCATTCAAGTATGGAGAATGCAAGAAACCTCTTTGTATGAAATGCAAATTCAAGATGCATGAAAGTCCTGGAAAAAAGTTGATTTATATCCTTGAAAGTCCAAGAAAATATTTTTCAACCCTGTTCAAAATGGCTGGCATGAGGGGATCATTGCTACTTATGAAGTCTTTGTCAGTCTTGGGAAAATGATTCCGTACATGATATCCTTAAAAAATTACGTGTTGTATGGCTGAGTTGGCATTTTGTTATTGAGTTGGCATGATCACGATGATGAAGATGCTTACATGTACAGTCTTAGATGGACGCTTCTTCCAGATTATTGAAGATACATGTAGTTACACCATGATGCATTGATGATCGGTGTCAAGTATTTAGCTTACTGTGTTTTTCCTTTCAGCCCTGGCTAGATTTACTGATGGATCTGGACAGGTCACGCATGGACATGATCGCGATGATGGAGAAGGGAGACAACTACTGGAAGGATCTTCTTCTGACTTCTCAGAGAAACAAATCGCTGAACTGGTTCACGAAAATTCTTGCAATTGGTCTCAGTCAACAATGGTAGAAGCGATTCACATACATGTAGCTGGATCTTCCAATTCTATGTCAACCTTCCCTGAAACGCCGGAGTTGGTTCAGCGGAAATCTCGTAATTGGTCTCAGTCAAATATGGAGCAAGCGATTCTGTCGGTGAGACGCGGTGAGATGAGCCAGAGGGGCGCCAGTCGACAATACAACATACCTCTTGCGACCCTTCAGAGGCGATTAACTGGACAAGTCAATGTGAAGAGATTTCCTGGCTATATGGAATGATCTTATTCACTGCATACATGTACATGGTCCTGCCACACTATCATGACTACAAGTACAGATGCATTCCTGATTCAGTTTGCAGGACGTGCCGCCTTGGTACACTGCAGGCGTCCAATCTCATTTCACTGGACATGCGTGACAGTCTTGTTCCATCGCAGGGATGATGTCTTGTTTCACTGCTGCTGACTGCAGGTGCTGTTGTGTTCCACTGCAGGTGCTGTTGTGTTCCACTGCAGGTGATGTTGTGTTCCACTGCAGGTGCATTCTCATTCTTCATTCAAATTGAAGAAAAGTCTTATACATGTAATGACAAAATGTGACACTTTGTAGCTGGTGCCATGAAGAATGTTTCCAGATGTAACTGTTTTTTGCTGTACTTCCGGTGATCGAATTATAAGGGGAATTACCGTTCCCATATTGTCCCAGAAATGTGGCTTGAAATTGGTCCCCAAAACATGATGATTGGGCAACCTGATAATATGCAAATGAGTGACTCATACATGTAATATTTATCAAAGCATAAATGCTACAGAAAAGACAGTTACATGTACATGTATCTGTGCTGTAATGAATACTTGTATGACCTCCTCACTTGGATGGTACATGTATTTAAGGAGCTTCTTGAAAATAGGAATTGTGTGCATTCATGAACAGAGTGTCAATGTGAGCTGAGTTTGGAAACACAGGAACACTGTGTCATACTCTGTATAAAGTTATGAGAGCTTCTACAGTTCATCCACAGGGCATGGAACTCAAATTAGTCTGGTACATGTAACTGAGTTGTTGAATTTTCATTGTGAAAAAGTGTATTCATTGGTGTATACAATGCAATCTGGTGTATTGTTTACCAAAGTGTTACATGTACATACTAGCTTGCTGCATGTATTTCTTGTCTAAGGTCAAAATATAAAAGAATTTCATTAGTCATGTCTGTGGTAACTCTACCTACACACAACAAATAAAAATTTGTGACCAACTTGTATTATTCCCTGGCAGGGCTTGTTACCTACATGTATGTACATGTGATATAATTTTATTGAATTTTTGTTATGTTTGAATTGACATCTTCTTGTGTGTTTAGAATTTCTATCAAACCTCTTGCACTGCTTTTGGCAACATGTTGCAGCTTTAAGAAACAACTTAAACATTGATCGCTTCTATTTGGCATTCATATGACACTGTCCTTCGGTTGCCCTTTTCTTGAATGTGAAAACAAACCTGAATCATACTTCTGCTCCAAAATCACTGACATGACTCACTGAGTACCATAAATTTAACATAATCTTTTTTTATATAATTTTGACCTAAAAAGGAATGGGATAGGTACATGATCTTATTCTAATGAAGTGATAATCTTGTCTTCTCTCCCAATAATTAGAGATATTTTGATGAAGGAATATTTTGTTGTATAATTTACAAAAATAGAAGTGTATTTAACCCTATCTGGCCTGGGCGATTTGAAGTGTACGGCATTTTTCCTACATGCACAGTCACAAGAGTTCCAAAGTTCCTACAGTTCATACATGGTACTCAGAACAATTTGTCAA
The DNA here is from genome assembly GCA_036873755.1 of Hanleya hanleyi. Taxonomy (NCBI): domain Eukaryota; kingdom Metazoa; phylum Mollusca; class Polyplacophora; order Lepidopleurida; family Hanleyidae; genus Hanleya; species Hanleya hanleyi. Next base: position 20,524 of record JAVTVY010045340.1, read on the forward strand.
CAAAACATCTTTCTTACACACATTTCATATTTAATTTTTCGCTAATTAATCAATCCCCTGGATCCATTTTCTATACTGAAACAGCTTCAAGATGGAATATACATGTAGTTGTGGTTGTGTACATGTATCCTTTAGAATTAGTCTTGTACAATTATCTTTAATGATACATGTAATTTGGTTACTAATGACCAAGAAAAAGTAAAGTTTCACATTTACATGTACGAAGAATAAGCCACATGTATTACCGTGCATATACTGTAAGATCTCTAATCATTCTAGTAAAGCAACGTTAAATTTTATTCACTCACTCATTCTAGTAACCTCAGAACACACTTTGCAGCAGATTTCAGAAAATTGTCTGCTGCAGTTGTTCAAAACTGTTCACAGTTGTGTTGTGTTCTGTACAGGATGTTGGCGAAGGAAAGTGTCCTTCAATCCCAGCTTTTCATTTAACATGTTTAATCAGCATCATGAAGATCATCTAAGAATGACTGAATCATAAAAAATGTCAGTAACATGAACAAAAATTTGAGAGATTGGTCACATGGTTTTGTCCTGCTGTTATCGCTTGGAAAAGGTCCGCTCTGATAACTAGAATTTTAACGGAATATCAC
>JAVTVY010045341.1:0-21476 GCA_036873755.1 Hanleya hanleyi
AAATTGGTCCTCGACCCCCCCTCCCCTTCTTCCATATTCGGGGGGCTGGACCCCGGAGGTATTCCAATTTTTTTTTATAATTCCAGTATTTTCATGAAATGAGCTTCCAATTCAATCATTTTTTAAGCCTCGGGCAAATTTTGCCGGAAGGGTATTGTCATTGTCATCTGTCCGAGGACATGATATCTCAAGAAGTTTACAGCCAGGCATTGTAAATTCATACCACATAGGCATCTATGGGAGGGTCAGAAATGACCTATTGGAAATGACCGAATTACGTATGCAACTGGTGATCGACTAGAAACTTATCCCAGTTGACTGACTTTGACCTATTTTTATCCCACCATCACCAGATGGTGGGCTGTTCAAATCACTTTTCGTCCGTCCCTCCGTCCGTCAGTCCGTCCGTCAGTCCGTCCGTAAACAATTCTTGTTACCGCGATTTCTCAGGAACTACTTTATGGATCTTTTTCAAATTTGGTACACAGGTTCCCCTCGGGGTCTAGTTATGCAAGAAAGCTTTTCTGGTCCGATTCGAAAATCCGATATGGCCACCAGGCAGCCATCTTGGATTTCCCCATGAAACTTAGTTATCGTCATTTCTCAATACTGCATGGATCTTTCTCAAATTTGGTACACAGATTCTCCTTGGGGTCTAGTTTTGCAAGATACCCTTTTCGGTCTGAATCGAAAATCCAATATGGCCACAAGGCGGCCATCTTAGATTTCCCCCCATGAAACTTTATCACGATTTCTCAGGAACTACTGCATTGATCTTTCTCAATTTTGATACACAGGTTCCTCTTGGGGTCTAGTTGTGCAGGATACCTTTTTCGGTCCGAATCGAAAATCCGATATGGCCACAAGGCGCCCACCTTGGATTTCCCCATGGAACCTTGTTATCGTGATTTCTCAGAAACTACTGCATGGATCTTTCTCAAATTTGGTACACAGGTTCGCCTTGGGGTCTAGTTGTGCAAGATACCTTTTCTAATCTGATTCGATAAACCAATATGGACACCAGGCAGCCATCTTGGATTTCCCCATGAAACTTTATCGTCATTTCTCAGGAAGTACTGCATGGATCTTTCTCAAATTTGGTACACAGGTTTCCCTTGGGGTCTAGTTGTGCAAGATGCCTTTTCTGGTCCGATTCGAAAATCCAATATGGCCACCAGGCAGCCATCTTGGATTTCCCCATGAAACCTTGTTATCGCGATTTCTCAGGAACTACTGCATGGATCTTTTCTCAAATTTGGTACCAGGTTCCCCTTGGGGTCTAGTTGTGCAAGATACCTTTTTTGGTCCGATTCGAAAAACCAATATGGCCACCAGGCAGCCATCTTGGATTTCCCCATGAAACCTTGTTATCGTGATTTCTCAGAAACTACTGCATGGATCTTTCTCAAATTTGGTACACAGGTTCGCCTTGGGGTCTAGTTGTGCAAGATACCTTTTCTGGTCCGATTCGAAAACCAATATGGCCACCAGGCAGCCATCTTGGATTTCCCCATGAAACTTTATCGTCATTTCTCAGGAAGTACTGCATGGATCTTTCTCAAATTTGGTACACAGGTTTCCCTTGGGGTCTAGTTGTGCAAGATGCCTTTTCTGGTCCGATTCGAAAATCAAAACTAGACTAGGTTCCCCTTGTCGCCTAGTTGTCAAGATACCTTTTCTGATCCGATTCAAATATCCAATATGGCCACCAGGCGCCCATCTTGGATTTCCCAATGAAACTTTGTTATCGTGATTTCTCAAGAAGTACTGCATGGATCTTCCTCAAATTTGGTACACAGATTCCCCTTGTGGCCCAGTTGTGCAAGATACCTTCGATTCAAAAATTCAATATGGCTGCCAGGTGGCCATCTTGAATTTTCCCTTGAAACATTGTTATCGTGAATTCTCAGGAAATATTTCATGGATCTTTCTTAAATTTGGTACACAGGTCCCACATGGGGCCTAGTTGTGCAAGATACCTTTTTTGGTCCGATTCGAAAATCCAATTAATACGGTATTCCCGAGTTGTGACGTTCCATCACAACAGTCGGCGGATCAAACGGTGGGGCATATTCTATATATTAACTATAGTGAATATCCATATCTTCACCTTCCATATCAAGGAGTTCAAATAATTCGGAATTAAAATGTATTTCTTCAAATTTTAAATCAGTTTTCTTTAGTCCATGCAGCTGCAAGTGAACTGCCCCACCCTTTCGTCTGTCGGCGGGTCAGCTACATGAAGGGACGTCACTCTTGTGATACAATGTCACAACTCGACAACTGTAAACTCTGCATGTTTCGATTCAAGGGAAATAATCAGGATTCAGACATTTTCAAATTCGAAGTTTCAACATTACTGCACGGACCGGATCCCTTCAGTATTAAGTATTGTACCATCTTACTATTTTCGAGCATGGTATCTTAAAAGAGATATCTGAAACTAGTCCAGTAAACAGAACAGCATTAGCATTCGTTCCTAATTATAAAATCTTAAGTATGCCAAAGTGTCAAAGAGATTTTTCTTTGCTTCCAGTACCCAATGATGACACGTGCAAAAAAAAAAAAAAAATACTACAAAATGAAGATGAAGGATCCTCCGTAGATGTACATTCACTTTCAGGCTAACTTTGCACATTTCTCTTGTACTATAACAACCGACATAAGTACAGTTTCTAGAAATCTTGAAACTCCTGAAACTTAGAAAGAGTATATCTTGGTGTTTTTCGGTGTCCCTTTTTCGCTCAGATTCGAAATTCTGTAAACAAAATTACAACTCAATCGTCTTAGTAACAATGGACAAAAAGATCCTCTTGTCATTAGCTTACAATTATCGGACAATGGTTGAGCTAATATTGCTTTTATATTCCATATTTTCCAGTGGCAGCTAATTTGCAAAAGATTTTAGACAACGTTCCAGAAAACAAAAGTTTAGTATTTGGCTTGGTAAGTTAATTTCACTCTTCATTCTTCTTAGTCGATAAAGGGAGAGAATCCAAGGAATGGGATGGTTGTGCCACCCACAGATTATACACAAGGGCTGATAACTGTAGGCCGCTACATGTTTAAATTTTGTGTGTGTGTTTGGGGAGACAGAAGGCAGTTTTCCTGACCACCACCCATTTAATTTTTCCAATGTGTAATGCAATATGTTACAAAATATTGTGCTGATTTTAACCCATTAGCTTCAGAAACACATATGAGCAGGGTTCATACGCCTCCTTGAAAGCACTTAAAACTCCTGGAATTTTATTGCTAACCTGGAAACTCCTGGAACAACCACACTTTCATCTTCTGGGAGAACCAGCGATCTGTGACAAAATTTGTTCCTGAACTTCGTTAATTCGCTCATCTTTGTTGCGAGTTCTTGTAATAAAGATTACTGGAAAATTAAAATTATTGACCTTTAAAACTCCTGCAATTTTTCCCGGCTATAAATGTATGAACCCTGTATGTGAAGCATAGTTTTCCAGAAACAATATGCAATAAAACTTCCATCAAGTGAGTTGAGTGATGTGCAAAGCTTTTGCACTGGTTACTTTTGCTATTCAAGCTCTTCATCGGTGACATATTTCATCAATGTCTGTGCACATGTATCTCATATTAAATTTATTCACAAGTCGGATATGCATGAATCTTCATACTTATTTTTTGTCTAAGATTGGGCTGTAGTCTGGACATGCTGGATGTGACTAAATAGGATTATTTTGCAATATCTATTTGAAAAAGCTCCTACAAATGGCAGCTTCCCGAATTAATCCTTGGACAATGCTGTCTTGCCCCCGTGGTTGGCGACACTGGTACACAGCATGTGGGCCACCATGAGCTTGGGTTGTTTTCATGATCTCTCCCCTATGTTTATAACATGGAGCAGGTTTTCCAGCTATTAATAACTGGTGTAAATATGATAATTTGGATAAGATATCCGCACCATTCCAAGGAAGGACCAACAGGCTCACATTTATGATAAACCTGGCAACCTCCGGTTGAAAACATAGCAGTTATCATTGATTAAAAATATATTCTAGGTTAAAGACATAGGTATTAAAGTACTCAGAATGACAAACCGGGGATCAAGTGGCCAGCCAGGTGTCGGTGCACATCGCCTGCTGTCATCGAGGCCAGACCGCATTGTCCAGGGATTAACTATAGTGGAAATTGCCCATTGTGAAACTTTTGTACAGCAAAACTTTTGCAGATAAATTTGAGATCTTCCTTCAGTGTCTTTCCTGTTTTATCTGTGTCACTTCAGTTGAATAACCATGGATCATCCAGGTCAATAATATCTCACTTCTTTATTTTCCAGCATTCTGGTTGTGGTCCCAATGAAGCCCCGGATGATAAGTCATTAATAGGTTTCGCACAGTTAACGATGACGGACCCAGTGCCCCCAACAAACCCTTGAGGATCCTCCCCTCCTAGTACTTGTATATAGTTATGTAACTGATGTTAGGGAATTGACTGATATTGAGCAATGCTGTTCAAATAATGCACTGGCACTTTGAACATGTTGGAGAGAGTGGCTGTTGAACGCGTATTATTAATATATTAACACTAAAAGTATAATACATAACATGTATACTTATAATTAATACAGAAGAAAATGTAGCTCAAACATGCAAATACATGATCTCAGATCCAAATCACTGTATATTTCGTACCATTTTTCAGGTGGAAAATACATTGCTTGTAGAGAATCCAGAGTAACTGAGTTTAAAAAAAATGGCCCTTTTTCAAAAATTAAATTGGAAGGTTGCTTTGGGAACGTAAACTTTGCGGTGAAATATCGTGGGAATTATACAACGATTCAAAAAATTGTAACATTTATTTTCTTCCATTTTTTTCCAATGAATGAGAAAGACACAAACAGAAAAAATATTTGTGATTTGGAATTTCTTGAACATACATTCCGTATTTTATTTTGGGCAGGATTTTAAACCTAAGGAAAGAGCAAAATGGAGTGCCGATAATCATGCCATGTCATCGGATATTCTCTGCAACCGAGGTAAACACCTATCCATCGGTGCTGCGAAATAGAGCGTTGTAACGGTTGCCTTATGTTGACGGCAAACACATTCTTTCTCTCATTTGAGCCAAATGCTCAAACAGTGACCGTAACGGCACCAGGTTGTATTTCCCAGTCGGGTATGGTCTGATCCGTCACTGTCGGCCTAACTCTCCTCATCGTCGCATGTAGACGACCTCTCCTCGCCGTCATTCGGTGTGTTCACTCTTTTTGGCTCAGACTGATAGCCCTGCAGTCCATCTTCCTGTGAACTACCAGCATCCGAACTTTATCATACTCATTCATGTTTGTATGTTTTGGTCTCGAAAACTGTACCTCGGTCAATGGACTGACACAGAGCGAAGAACTAGTATCCGTTGATGTCATGATTCTTCAGATATGGCAGCCTCCAGGTTGTTCTAGTGTGGCGCAGTTAAAACATTTAGTAATCCTTGATATTAAGAAAACGGATAATAATATCTGGTACAAGATTTGGATTCTATGACGATAAAACTTCCACTGGCCATGCACGTTCACCAGAGTTTACGTTCCCTTTAATAACATATTTAGCATCATATTGTTATTAAATACAAATTTATGTTATCAATCCTGCTATAAACTTTCTGATGTATAGAGCATAGAGAGCAAAGTTGTGACTATTTAAATATAAGAGACTAGTGTGTATGTCATGTATGTGCGAGACAGAAAATGTGTGCTTTTGTATCGTTCACCATCATTCCTCTAATACATGTAATTCACTAGCCCTATTCAAAATTCAATCATCCCCAGTTTTGTGGACAACATTTGATCAGTTCTAATAATTTTGACCTTCAAACTCATTAAAGAGGTAGTAGCGTCATTTAAAAAATATTCAGCAAATAACATATTTTGATAAGTTATTTAGTAGTTTGAAATCAACTATGGTGAATGTTTTTCTGTGACATCAATTTTCAATATCACAGTTGTGATGTGTATGAAACCTGACGACATTTTATCCCCCTTTTAATCCCATGATGCAATGTGTGTCCATGGCAACTGTATGATCCGAACCTGGAAAGTCCTGGAAAATGCTTAAAAATGAAGTTAAACTCCTGGAAGAACTACACGTCATCTGGGAGTACCAATGCTCTGATGCTACGCATTACTGTGTCAAAATTTGTTCCTGAACTTCGTTAATTGGCTCATCTTTGTTGCGAGTTATTGCACTAAAAACATGGAAAACTTTTTTCCTGTGTAAGTGTAAGAACCCTTTAGAAAACTCGTCAATTTTCGTTAAAGATGGAGATAGTTTTTTTTTAGATCTGTTTTTAATCACATTGCATCTACATCATCAGGGTTGTAAATACTGCCCATAATTTTATTCTATTTTAGTTTCCACCACAGCTATTGGTCATGCTAGTTACATGTCAGAAATGGTTCCTGGTGTACGTGTTGTTTATTTTTAAAAGTCGATAAAAACGGAAAATATACTGGACCACAAACTCCAATTAACTATTTATGGATATAGCTCTGTGTAACCTAATAACAAAGAAGTATTAGCGTGAAACCTTGGACGTGTCACATCAGAAGCCATCTGATCAAGAAACTTGTCTGTGTTCATTTAAGTTTATAATCAGTTTATTAGATTCTATGCTGAACTGGTAGGTCAATGGAATTCTCCATGTTCAAGAATGAATTCGACCTTTCCACGTCAATCCTTGGACAATGCTGTCTTGCCCCATTGGCAGTGACAGGTGCACAGCCCGTGGGCCACTGTGTGATCTGATTGATGAACTGGAGCTCATGCAGCCAGCTCGCTGCCATTGAGGCCAGACAGCATTGCCCAGGAACTAACTTGAACTATAATGCAAATCCGCCATTGCTGATGTGTATATACTGAGGCTCTCACAGATTAATTATTACATCTAGAAAATTTATACTGCACCAGGTATATTAATATACTCCATTATAGTAAAAGGGTACAGTCATATAACTGGTTTATTTTTTTGTCTAGAATAAATATTTATTCTGCGTGGGCCTTGGCTTGTATATTATACTTGTATATAATTTAATTGGTGAATCATTATATGGATGAATCTTGTTAGCATGCCGACGAGCTATGTATGGCAGATATACTATTATTTGATACTCAAATCGTGTTACTGTTGTTCTTGTGCCAGAATATTGCTATAGCAACTAGTGTTGCAGGTTCCTCAATGACGAAGACTTTCTGCTTATCTTTTCAGTATCTTATCAGAAATTGTTCTCGGTATTAAGATTTCTCGCCAACAGAAGGACATTAATCAGGCTCAGTATTGATGTCATTAAACCATGACTCAACCCATCATATTGGGGGGTCATTACAATTCTATTTGCATATTTTAAAATGTTTACAGCAGAAAATTGACGGATAAATGTGCAAAAAACTAGATTATTTCCTCATTTAATACATAGCTTTTTTTTCGGAGAAAATAGCATAAGGAAAATCAGCCAGTATGTCTAGACGTCCGTCAACAATATTTTGTCCGGACCAGGTCTTGGTTGCTAACTTCAAAACGTACACACTAGTTTTTAGAGTGTAGCCAGCTGATGACCATATTCAATCAACTATCACCATTGTATAATATAAACAAAAAATCAAGCCCAACTCCAGATAACTTTCATTTATATAATTTCAGTTATATAATTTCAGTTATGTATTAGAGAAGAAAAGCAACTCCGAGTAGGGATGACAATTTCATTCTGTATATTTTGCTATTAGTTATAGCATCTTCAGCAGTGAACAAAGTTACAAACAGTTCTATACGCGAAGTATATATACAAGGTATAATGTGATCTTGTATATACCTTGTATATATACTTCGCATATAGAGCTGTTTGTAACTTTGTTCACTGCTGAAGATGCTATAACTAATAGCGAAATATACAGAATGAAATTGTCATCCCTACTGGGAGTTGCTTTTCTTCTCTATTATTGGAAAATCATCAGTGGTTCCAATGGATTCATTTATGTATTCTAGTGTACAATGGATTTATGTTTAAGATGCACACATATTTTAAAGTATAAAATATGAAGGGACAACAAAACATTGAAATTGTGTAATTCCAATTTAGCTCGTAACAATTTGTGGATTAATGCATAAGAATGTGAAATATTGTCCATAAGGAGATGGTCAACAGAAGTAGAATTCTTGGTTGTTCATCCGAATAGATTGCTTAGAATCTGAAAAATAGAAAATTTAATATTACATTCAACAACTCCCACTCCAGCAGACAAAAGACGTACTGTATTTGAAATTGTAATTGTAATGGTGGGTATGATGATGTGCAAGGTTGTGAGGCCAAGCGGGGAAGAAGGGTGGGTTTTAGATGGTTGGGCCGGGTATGGGCTTAGGAGATGGGTGGGGTACATGGGGCTGGGTTTAGGAGATGGAGGGTGAGGTCGGTCACTTGGGGGGTTTAGATGGTGGGGCTGGGCAGATGCGTGGTTTGTGGGATAGATGGTGGGTGGAACTGGGCAGATGGGTTGGTTTAGGTGGGCTATATCCCAAACCACCCATGTCCTAAACTCACCCTTTCCTGAATCCGCCCCACCATCTGAAACCCAACCATCTGCCTGACTCCATCCTCGATTTCAGCATTTCCTGAACACACCCATCTGCCAAAACCCACCCCACACACACCCATCTCCTGGCCCCACCCTCCCTCTCCTAAATCCAACCATCTGTCTGTATCTCATAACCCACCTATCTAACAGGCCCCGGGCAAATGGGTGGGTTTTGGACTACTCTACCCCACCATCTCCCCGACCCCATCCTCTATTAGTAAATAGAGGGCGGGCTGGGCATATCATAAACCATCTATCTGCCTGGCCCCATCCTCTATCTCAGCATTACCCATCTGCCAAACCCCACATCTCCTAAACCCACTCATCTACCCGCGGCCTCACCAGTCTGACCCCAGCTCATCAACCACTAGACCTAGTAGGGCTGTCCCCGCTAAAGGAGAAGAGCCCTGGCGTTATATCATTTAGGAGGACACTTTTGACCAGAAAATGTAGCGCACAATACAGCATGGCAGACGAATCGACCAACCTAATGTCGTCAGACATATCTTAAATACTTCGGAAGGATCACGGTATGCTTACAGCCACGATCAAGGTACTACTTTCGGGGGTCTTTTCTCTCGCACCTGTGCCATTAAATTTCTCCTCGACTCAATTTCAACTTTCGAAAGTTGGTCGCATGCGTCAAGTCACCGGAACATAGCGATAGTGACCTCATCACGGTCATGGTTTTAGCCAAACAGGTCTCTACATGTGCAAACTATCGGTAGAGATCGTTTGCATTTGTAGGGACATAAACTTGACTTCCACTAATCCATTTGACCTGCATAGAGAAAGGGAAGGAATTTGTGAATAGAAACTGACATCATAATTTATCCTGGGGTCTTTTAAGTCATAGTGCTGAATCCTAGTGGCAAAGGATCGTGAATATCTCCAAAAAGCACTCGAAATGGGTATTGAAAAATTTGCGTTTTCGTCCAGATTTTAGCATTTCTCTACTATAAAGCGTATGGAATTAATTAATTTTTCTGAAATAATGTTTTTCTGTCGTCAGAAATATTGGTAAAGGAAATGGTTAGAAATCTTGAAAATCCGCGTTATAATCGACTATAACTGCCTTCCAAGAAAGTGATGCCATCTGAGCAGCCAAGGTAGTTTGTTTTCAATTTCTGTTGGAGCTTACAAATCTTGCATTAAATAGGCAACAGATCAGTCATTTTCTTAGTTTAACCGCACATTTATTGCAACTTGATTGTCCGATGTTTTATATTCAGAAACACGTGTAACATACATGTATCAAGCTCATTGTGGATCTTGTGCATGGAAATCGCCAAAATTGGAAAAATGCAATCTGGCCAGAAAATCTAATCATGGCCATCAAAATTCTCTCTCAATTCCAGTAGAAAGATTATTCAAGAACGATCAATGAAAAGGCACCAACAGTCCAATTTATGTAAAAGACTTGGTAAGTCAGTTGAGGTATTATTCACCAATAAAGGGTAAATGTATAACCGTAGATAGCAAAACGAATGCTCCACATCAGTAGATTTTGAAGTTGATGGAACTAGTTTTGAACAAGCGTTCTGAGAACCCCAACATCTCGCCTTGCGGGGTCATCCGCCGAAGATGCAGCAGTATTGAAAGCATACATGTAGAGCAAACAGTAAGGTCTGGAATATGTGATGTGGTACAGACAATAATGTCTGGAATAGATTATCTGGTACAGATAATAACATCAGTCCCATGTGGGATTACTGGCATTTAAGTTAATCCCATGTAGGATGGATAGGTCAGTGCCGTGGGATTACTGCTGCATAGGGCAGTCCAGTGTGGGATTACTGCTAGATAGGCCAGTCCTGTGTACGATTACTGCTGGATGGACCAGTCCCGTGTGTTGTTACTGATGGATACACCAGTCCCATGTGGGATTACTGCTGGATAGTCCAGTCCCAAGTGGGACTACTGCTGGATAGGCCAGTCCCAAGTGGGATTACTGCGGGATAGATGAGTCTTGTATGGGATTAATGCTGGATAGGACAGTCCCGTGTGGGATTACTGCTGCATAGACAGTCCAGTGTGGGATTACTACTGCATACGGCAATCCTGTGTGGGATTACGGCTGGGGAGGCCAGTCCCATGTGGGATTACTGCTGGATAGGCTAAACCTGTGTGGGATTACAGTGGGATAGGTGAGTGCGATGTAGGATTATGGCTGGATAGGTCAGTGCCATGTGGGATTACTGCTGCATATTGCAGTCCAGTGTCATATTACTTCTGGATAGGTCAGTCCCGTGTGAGATTACTGCTGCATAGGCCAGTCCCGTGTGGAATTACTGCTGGATAGGCCAGTCCCATGTGGGATTACTGCTGGATAGGCCAGTCCGGTCTGGGATTACTGCTGGATAGGTCAGTCCCGTGTGGCATTACTGCTGGATAGGCCAGTACCAAATGGGATTACTGCTGAATAGACCAGTCCGGTCTGGGATTACTGCTGGATAGGTCAGTCCCGTGTGGGATTACTGCTGGATAGGTCAGTCCCGTGTGGCATTACTCCTGGATAGGCCAGTGCCATTTGGGATTACTGCTGGATAGGTCAGTCCCATGTGGAATTACTGCGGGAGAGCTGTGACCTAGGAAAACATGAATCATGTCCACCAAGTTTTATAATCATCCCACGAAAGGTTCAATAAACTTTCCTTGTACAAATCTACATGTAAATTTTTGCCCAACAAAAACCTTATCAATGGAAACGTACAAAGTCTAAACTGCAATAATTAGGACAAAAATTCATATTTAATGTCATATTTCTTAAATAGCACATGCACATCCTTGAATCACATTGAACTTGGGTAGCAAGTGTCAAACTCATCCAATGAAAGCTGACAGCTTCAGAAAACTTTCCATGATGTACAGGTGTACATGTATATACATTATCATTGGCAGATTACTAAGACAAATCCCTCAAAATTTGAACAAATATTAATATTTCATCTCCTAAATAGCACAGGTACATCCTCTAATCATAAGAAACATGTGTACCAAGTTTCATAATCATTCAATGACAGATGACAACTGCAGCTAACTGTGGTGTACAGATGTACATGTGAACTTCAGCTAAACACAGAGGCCTACATGTACAATTCAACAGAAAACTCTCCATTTGCCATAATTTGGAGAAAAATTCATATTTCATGTCAAAAATATCACAGGTACATTCTCTAATGATAAGAAACATGTGTACCAAGTTTTGTAATCATCCAATGAAAGCTGACAACTGCAGCAAACTTACCATGTACATGTAGAGGCCTACATGTACAATTCACCTAACAGAAAACTCTTCATTTGCCATAATTTGGAGAAAATTTTATATTTCTTCTCAAAAATAGCACAGGTACATCGTCTAATCATAAGAAACATGTGTACCAAGTTTCATAATCATCCAATGACAGCTGAAAACTGCAACAAACTTTCTAAGTACAGATGTACATGTGCACTTCAGCTAAATGCAAAACTATCATAGGGATTTTAACATTGGAGCACTCCAAGGGTAGTACCCCCAGGTGGCATACCCACCCCCATATTTTTTTATTTTCTATATTTTTTTTGAACTTGCTAAACCAAAAACCTTATGATTTTCAGGCCGGTGACAGACGACTACATCCTCATTCCCTTTACTTCGTAAGGCGAGATAAAAACGGTCGGCTATAACATTACAATTTAGAAACGAAAATCGCAAACTAGATCCGAGATAAAAAGGTCAGTTGAGTCTTCAGGAAAACATATAATAGGTCCGAAAGTCTAATTGGCTATGTTCATTGTCATCTGTTATGCCTGCATATACAACTACACATACTGTTTCTTCATTTGGATTAATTACCTCTATTAGGTAGATTCGATTCGCATTTCGAATATATGTACAACTGATGATTGCCCTGTCGCGATGTATGTTATCCCTATCTTCGCAGATTAATTGAATTGACATAATTTAGTAGATACATGTTCATTTGTGTCTTCCCTTCCCAAACTAAAACGGCACGTATACCCGCCCCAGCTGTATGGTATCTCAAAGAGTATGGTTTCTTGCGTCAGAGGACGTAATGCTGTTATGACATTATAGCGAATTCTCGAAATACTAACAATGAGACTTTCGATGTGGAAATATTAAAAATTTATTATCAATGTTACTATTTATTATCAAATCAAACCTGCTATTGCTATGCCTATATCTTCCGTAGGAGATTCCATTTGCAGAATAAAAGTTATCTCCCCTTAGGGAGCTCAGTCGGGTTACTCTGCTCCATGTGCTCACATGAAAACCTCATCTTTCTTATTACTGCAGCCTGTAGTGTGTGTCTATGCAAGGCCGTAGAGTGAGGGGTAGGATGGGTGGGCAATCAAAGCAATAGCAGGTTTGATTTGATAATAAATAGTAACATTGATTATAAATGTTTAATATTTATTGCTCAAATCTTCACCTGCTATTGCTATGCCACACTACCAACAGATGGAGGCAGGGACCTCGGCCTTGTTGTAGTTCCTGTAGTTTAGCAGATGATCACGGACGTGGCACACTAAATACTCAAAAGAGGGAACCCGGGCCGGAGACGCTGTGGGTATTCGTGGAGTAAATCAGTAACAGATTGTGAATGTGGCCACTGATTACTTGTCCTTTGAAATCGTGGATGTGGTGCACTATATTACCCGACGAGGGAACCCGGGCCGGCAGCGCTGTGGGTACTCGTGTGGTAAGCAATGTAAAACGGGAAAAAGGGTCATGTACATACCAGCCAACTTCGAATACAAGGTGACCATCTTATACCACTTTTTAGGCTTAATTGCCGTGTTACGCCAACTCTCTGTACCGGTACTTTAACCTTGATACTGACACAAATATACCTAAAAGCAAATACTCACCGATGTGTCCGGTCTTGTAAGATGTCTTGTAAGATGTCTTGTGAGTTGACTGCTGGCTGACTGCTGGGACTAGCTGCGATGATGCTGTAAGTTGGCCGACTGGCTGACTTGCTGCGATGATCGGTGTTACCCTCCCCCCCCCCCCTTTCTTCGGAACAAGGAAGACGGGACTAGAAACCGACGCTGTCCTCGGCTGGAGGCAACTCTCTGATGGCACCCTTGGAGATGAGCGTGGCGACAGAGGAAAGAAGCGTCTGAACGTGTCCTGCGGGAGCTGGCAGCAGCGAAGGACGAGGTCGAGAGATGAGTCTGGGTTGGGACTGGAAGTCGAAGAGGAATCCATTTTTTAATGTCTCAAGAACCCAGACGTCTGAAATGAGCTGCCAATTCTCCCAGAAGTGTTGCAAACGGCCGCCGACGACCTGATGACTGAAAGGACGGAAGGCGGGCGGATGGGAGATGGAATGCAGATAGTCACTTGTTGGAAGCACCTCTCCATCTGAAAGACTTCCAAGGCGTGGCGCGACGACCACGGGAACGTGAAGACTTGTCGAAGGGACGAAAATTACCCGCAGGGAAGACCTGGATGCTTGATTTCGATTTGACCTCCGCTCAAAGGAAAACGCTGGACGCGGAGTCGCTGCGGAAAGGAGTCTAGAAGTCCTCTCCTCACGAATACCAGGCATGACAGACTCGATTGCGTTGTTGAAGACAAACTTAGAAGTTAACGGCTGATGCAACAGTTGGTTTTTAGCAAAAACCGGAACTTCGGACTTGGTGTCGCAAAGCAATGCTCTTCGCTATGCCTGAAGAAGCGAGACATAAGAAAGCGCCTGCCTCGATGATAAGACTTGTTGAGTGTGTCAATAAAACCTCGTAAGTAGGTGAGACGACCAGGAGACAAAAGAGCCGAACCATCAGGTCGGAGTATGGCAGGATCTAATGTAAGAAGAGATGTAGCAAATAGAAACCAGTCGGTGTACCACGTAATACGTTGAATGGCAAGCAACATCTCCAGAAGATTATCAACAACTTTGACGGGGAACCCAAGGGAAGACGATTTAGAAATCTTCAAAACTTGACCCAAATCCCGATCACGTCTAGGAGGTTTGTCTGGAAGAACGCCATCATAGAGTTGGTAAAACGAAAATGTGGGTTTCTTAAACTTGTTGTTGTCCTCCAGCTGACGATCAAAGATAACACAATTAGACGCCCAAGCCGGAGACGGTGCAGAAGTAAGGGATGTCGTCGGCGAATCAGACGAAATGGCGGAAGAAGTCGCTGTCGCACACTTAACTCTAGAACGAGAAGATGAAGAGACCGTAGTAGTAGGTTCGGGCATCTCAGGAACGAGAGCCAAAAGAGCTGCCATCTTGTCTGCAAACGATAATGAAGACGCATCTACAGAATTGTCAGAAGGTGAAGAATCCCGACTAGAAGACGAAGACGCCGAAGTCGAGCGACGTTCAGGAGAACAGTCGCCGGGGCGTCGATGAGAAGCAGACAACAAACGATCAAGAGAATGATCCGGGAATGTGGATCTTGACCTCGATAAGGAGGTGTAAAAGAACAACGTGGTGAACGGCATTGTGGCGTACGGGAACGACGAACAGGTGTATGAGAACGACGTGCCGACGTACGGGAACGACGTTGTGGTGTACGAGACCGACGTACAGGTGTACGCGAACGATGTGCCAACGTACAGGAACGGTGTTGAGGCGTACGGGAACGACGAACAGGTGTATGAGAAAGACGTACCGACGTACGAGAACGGCGTAGTGACGAACGAGAATGACGTACAGGTGTATGAGAACGACGTGGCGGCGTATAGGAACTTCGTTGTGGTGTATAAGAACGACGTTATGGTGAACGAGAATAGCGTTGCGGTGTACGAGAACGTCGCTTAGATGAACGGGAACGACGTTGTGGCGTACAAGAACGACGTTGTAAGAAATCAACTAAGGTTGAACCCGAAGGCTGATGTAAATCCGAAACTCGAAGAGCCGCAGTAGAGTCCGAACGAACAGCCGTAGTCCGCAGAGCTGTCTTGGACAAAACAGATGTAGAAGAAAGCCGAGATTTAAATCGCAGAGGCGAAGTCGAAATCCGTTGAAGCTTTTTCTTTTTCATAGTACTAGACTGTGAAGTAGAAACCCGAGAAGCTGAAATCTTTTGTTCGTCGATAACAAAACATCGCTCAGAAAAGGCCGGTCGCCACTTGGAGACAGGATCCTTTGTTGTCCCAAACAAAGAAATGGACTTAGTCCCCGAACCGCCAGACGAGTTCTTACCACCACGACCCAGACTGTCTGGAAATTTGTCGATTTCAAACCTGTCTAACTACACCACTAGGGGTTACTCTAATAGACTAGGACAGTGACATGGTTGGACTGAGAAGAGGAGATACTTCCAAACGTGAAGTAGGAAGATCTTCATTAAATTTAAAATCCCCGATGAGAGCAATTTCATTTTGTTGTCTCTCGTCGGCAGATAAACTAAGATCCTCAGAAGCCTGTAACAAGAACGCACGCCTAGCCTGGGCATAATTCTTCCAGGTAGCGTTGTCCCAGTTCAGGCACTCCAGACATGTGGCCTGCCGATAACAAAGATGGCCTTTGCACGAGAAGCAGGGCGAGTGAGAGTCCAAAACGCCGATTTTAGAATTTTCAGGGACTGTAAGATCAGACCTTGTGATCCAAATAAACTGCAAGTTGTTAGCTTCAGAAAATAACCCTAGGTTACGTCTCAAACTAGCAATAATAGGAACTCCTTGAAAACACAACTACACGCGAGCAGATGCAGGAAGAAAGTGGAGGTTTTCATGTGAGCACATGAAGCAGAGTAACCCGCCTGAGCTTTCTAAGGGGAGATAACTTTTATTCTGCAAATGGAATCTCCTACGGGAGATATAGGCATAGCAATAGCAGGTGAGGATCTGAGCAATGAATATTGCTATATTACAGTACGCATCAGCTTGTCAGAAACGAGTAAATACCACGGGAAAAATCCCGTACTTCGGTAAGCATGGTAAGATATGCCACTTAAGATGAGCACGTGGATTGAAGCGATAGGCAAGGGGTGGAGAAAATTGAAGATGTCTGGTGACAAAAAAGCACGAACGCATAGCAGCGGATTACTGGTATATGGCTGTTCTCAACTGGTTTTACTCTTTGGATAACTACTTCATGTTCCTTTTCTACGGCAGACTCAGAAAGTTCATTTTCCGAGTAATAGAGACAAAATTGGTGGGGCAATGCCATCCATTCTCATGAAGATGCATAAACAATCGATGAAGCGAGATTTATTGTGGAGAATTCTTCTGAAAATCTATGCTATTATTTCATTGACTAGAGCTTTGTGCGGAGTCACGCTGTGAGATAAGTCTTGATGGTGAGTAAGGATATAATGTTGAATATTTGGAGATGCTAGAGAGAACAGAGATTACCTGACTTCGTATATTCCCAGGCATATTATAATGGAGCAACAGACAGATAACCCTATGCAATGTATAAACCGAATGCGTTGTTGTTCCCAACTTATACAGTAGTCATTAAATGTTGATGTCAGAATGCATGAAATGTCTAGTGCATTTATACATACCACAGAGGTAGCATATGACATTCAACTTTAATGACACTTTTTGAAGGCATGGTAAACGATCAATCTTTCAGTTATAGCCATTCTGACGTTTGAAATCGCCAAATTTCTTATCAAGCAGGACTCTCGGATAGAACTAGATAATTAATCTTACATATGTATGTCAAACCCTCTTGATTTCATTATGGTTTCATGGCAATTATTATTATTCAGCACCTTTCTATGACGAACAATGATCGTGACTTGAAAGATTATATCCACCTGACGCTGAACCTTCGTTTTCCTATCTACTTTTATGATAATAACCACCCCTGCTCAGAATGCCCACCATATAGCAGGGTTCTAGCCTCATTGAATCAGCTCGTAAAAGTTATTTATTCTATGAATGGTGACCATTTTGTTTCCCAATTTCGATGTTTTCCTGCAATACTGTCCACTAAGACTTCTGATATGTTAAACCTGGAATGTTTTTTAGTACAATACTACCGAGGTGCCTTATTCCGGAGTTAGTGGCGAGTCCTGCGCTATTCTTTTACTAGAATATTCAACTGAACTAAATATAGGGTAAACTGAATGTATATTATAAGGATATAATGACATCATGATGTCGTCATATCTCGAAAATTCTGGCAAGTCCTATATTTCGACAGGCCACCGAGGCAGCTTTATACAGAGTTTGTTACAGTAGTCGTAGATTTGACGATGTTAAAAGGAAGAAGGTATCCCAATTCCAAAATCCAATGTGTGCCTTATGTCATTGAGGGTACCTATCTGTGTGATGGCCTGATTCTTTGTCACTAAGCTTCTTCATAATGACGCCAGAAGTGTTTGGTCTATAATTCTGTTCCATTCTGGAAATAGGTCAAATAGTTTAGTGGTGGACATTTTTCCCCTCCCCCAGGAAAATCAAAATCGATGTAGCCACATATGCCCACACGGATTTTCGGCCTGCAACCAATGGGATGATCAGCATACCCTACTCTTTCATGCTGTATATTCGGAAATTGGTCAGCCCGAGGTGCAAACGGGAGGACCATTTTGATGCACGGGCTCTCGGTCGATCTCAAATTGTTGAACAGTTTAGTTCGAGGATTCCGACTTAAACTCCGATCTGATGCCTGTCAGGCATGGAACCACTGTTGGAATAAAGATTGCTCTCATCAGAATAAACAATACCCATCCCCAAACTATCCTGAGAAGGCACAAATAAAACTGTGCACAGCTAGACATAATACAGCCTGTTTCCCAAGGGTACCCCCTTGATCATTTTAAAGATTATTTGAAGTGCTCTGGTCAAATCTGAAAATCTGCCCTCATCATTCCACCTTTATTTTCGTTACTTGTTATGTAGTAGTATAAAATATCACCAACAATCTAGAAGCCTCTCGGTGCATAAATCCACTTGGCATGACAATATTCACCTTGTAGCAGATGAACTGTTTTGATGGATGTTGACCATGGAAATTTCAACTTCCCGCCTTTGACAGCTGACTGCTGTTACCCAATGTCATTCAACATATACACAGAGAGTCTTTTCACCTAATTCCTCATGTGTCTTCCCACCATGCTTCCCCCAAAACAGGCCCAAATCCACGAAAGTTAGTACAGTTTGAAGCCTCATCTGCAATATCAAAGTTATCAGAACTGCTGAACAATCACAGCTTATCAAATCCACAAATATCTGCTCTCAAATTTTTAAACAATGTAGTTCGAGGATTCTGACCCGGAAGTGATTAACTCCGGTCTGATGCCTTCCAGAATTATTATAAAAAGAAAATCAACTGTTCGCCACGAGTGAAAAATTAAACATTTATAAACAATGTTAGTATTTGTTATCAAATCAAACCTGCTGTTGGTAATGGCCTTATCTCCCTTTAGGAGCATCCTTACAAATAGTTAAAACGAAAGGTTGTCTCCCCTTAGGGAGCTCTCTAAGCTCAGCTAGGTTACTTAAGCCCTGCACAATCCTGAATCTCCCTCTTTCTCACTCTTATAGCCCGAGACGTGTGGTGTGCAAGGCCGTGGAGTGAGGGGCAGGATGGGAGGGTAATCAAAGCAACAGCAGGTTTGATTTGATAACAAATACTAACATTGTTTATAAATGTTTAATATTTGTTGCTCAAATCTACACCTGCTGTTGCTAATGGACACTACCAACATATGGAGGTGGGCACCTCGGCCTTGTTGTAGTTCCAATAGCAGGCTGAGTAACCGCTGAGATGATCACGGACATGGCACACTAGTACTCGACAAGAGGGACCCTGGTCGGTGACGCTGTGGGTAGTCATGGACTAATCATAATAGATTGTTGAATGTACTCGTCCATGCAGCCGTGATCGTGGATGTGGTGCACAATTTTACCCCCACGAAGGAACTCGGGCCGGTGGCGCTGTGAGTATTCGAGTGGTAATCAGTGTATGACGAATAGAAGTGGTCATGTACATCCCGACAACATTGCATACAAGGTGCCCATCTTATACCACTCTTTAGTCCACAAGCCGTCTTACGTCAACTCTCTGTACTTTAGTCCCTGTTGCTGACACTGGTAAACCTGAAAGAAGTACTCACGAATGTGTCAGTTCTTGTAAGATGACTTGTGAGTTGACAGCAGCTGCCTCTCTAGAGATGATCTCATAAGCTGGTCATAATAGCCCTCATGCACCAAACTCTCTGTACTTTAAACCTGAAAATGACACAAAGTATACCTAAAAACCAATACTCACCCTTGTGTCAGGTCTTGAAAGATGTCTTGTGAGTTGGCGGCTGGCAGGCTGACCTATTGAGGTGATCATGTAGTATGGTGGACATATGAAATGATTAGATGAGATGATACAGCAAGCTGGCTGATTGGCTGACTTGCTGCGCTGAATGAAAATGCCCCCCCCCCCCTCTTTTATAAAGCTACTGGACCACGTGCTGGGCAGCCACCAGCGGCCCAAGCGTGGTCACCCTATCTGATTGTACTGACATATCTCTCAGATAGAAATCGGTGAACGTAGAATTTGCCGTCCATGCACAGGACTGGACAATGTCATGAAGGGATAGGTTCTTCCATAAAGGCCATGATGTAGCGATGGCACGAATTTCATGGGAAGAAGCAGAGTACAGAAGTGGGGGAGCGTCAATGGCAAGTTGATATGCCCACTTAATGGTCTTCTTCAACCAAGAAGCAATAGTATTCTTGGTAATGTCACGCACTGCAGTTGGCTGAAGAGACAGGAATAATAGACGACGAGAACCCCGACCAGGATCGGTACGAGTGAGATAGTGACGTATGGCTCGTACAGGGCATAACAGTAAGTCGTCCTCAAGGTCACGAACAAAGTCTGATAAAGCAGGGATGGAGTACAAACATTGAGCACACGGACCTTGGCGCACAGCCTCATTCTTGGCGATGAACTCAGGGACGGGACGAAAGGAAATGCGAGACCAATTTGCCGTCCAGGTCAAAGATGATCTTTCCAGAGCGTGAAGTTCAGAAACTCTAGACGCCAAAGCAAAAGCCGCCAGAAAAGCAGTGTTGTAGGAAACAGCTTTAATAGAGGCGGACAGTAAAGGTTCGAAGGGCGGACGAATCAGGGCACAAAAAACCACACCAATATCCCACTTCGGTAACAGCTGGCGAGTACGGCGAGACTAAGGCGAAAGCCCGTAGGAGAGCAGAGATATTGTCGTTTAGACTAATGTCGATGCCGGTCAAAAGACGTGAAATCCTAGCCAAAGCAGACCGGTACCCCTCAATGGTGCTGATTTGAAACTTCTTATCACGATGTAGGTGAAGGAGGAAGTCAGCTACTAATGGAATAGAGGCAGAGTCGGGATCGGAATCACGTTCTCGGCATCAGGAGACGAAATAGGCCCATTTCGCTTGATAGAGCTGTGATGTGGAAGATGGATTGGCTGAAACCATCGTCTGTGCAACTTCTGCTGAAAATCCTTGGACTGTGAGTACACTCTGGATAGTCTGCAGACGTGTAAGTTGAGCCACTGCGGGTTGTGATGAAATATCCCGTGAGGTTGACGCAACAGGCTGGGCCAAACTGGAAGACGTGGCGGAGCAGTGAGAAGAGGAACCAGTACCGGAAACCACGGACGACGAGGCCACCACGGAACCACGAGCAGAACGACGCAGTCGTGTTGAGAAATCTTTTGCAGAACTTCCTGAATCAGGGCCATGGGTGGGTAGGCATAAGCCAGGAAGTTGTCCCAGTTGATTGAAAGAGCGTCGATGGCGAAGGCTTGAGGGTCCAGAATCGGACTGACGAAGAGGGCAAGCTGCGCATTGTTCCTCGTCGCAAACAGGTCAATCAAGGGGGTCTCCCAGACGCTGCAGATCTGATGGAAGACCTCCAGATGAAGTAGCCATTCGGTCTGAAGGACGGTGTCGGGACGAGAAAGGCGGTCCGCTAAGACATT
>JAVTVY010045342.1:0-20260 GCA_036873755.1 Hanleya hanleyi
AATGCCTATGGAGCCAGACTTGGTTACCCACAAGTAAGCTATGAAGTGAAGAAAAAAGAAACAAATAGCATT
The DNA here is from genome assembly GCA_036873755.1 of Hanleya hanleyi. Taxonomy (NCBI): domain Eukaryota; kingdom Metazoa; phylum Mollusca; class Polyplacophora; order Lepidopleurida; family Hanleyidae; genus Hanleya; species Hanleya hanleyi. The sequence goes on from JAVTVY010045342.1 coordinate 73, forward strand.
AAAAAGCGGGATTCATATATTTACAGTATATTTCGTCGTCATTGTCAAATATCAGTATAAATGGTCAACTGCCAGAATCCGTACACAGATGTCGCTCACAGTACGTAATTTCTGCGTACCTGTGCCATTCGTACTTAAAACTTCAAACTCAACAAACATATATCCTGGAGGAAAGTTCCGGTTGAAAAAGTTACGATAACATGTACATGATGTCACCTAATGGTTGAATATCAGGTAATAATTCTGAACATTGGGGATCAGGCTTCGCTGAGGTACTAGCCTGTACCAAATATGTTTCAAACAGACTGAGGCAGGCATATTGCCCAGTCAAATATGTATGACAACATTATTCAGTTGAGGAAAAGGGACAATAACTCCGAGTTTTGATAGTTAGTGTACATCCACAAGGTACAAAGAATGAAGCAAAAAAAGTTTCAATGTTATTCAAGAAGTACTAACACCTACCAGAATGCAATACATGTTAGCACAAATTTTTGACGAGGTAAAGAACCATGTACATCTGCAAGATACCAACTAAGTTCTATGTAGTTTAAAAGTTGTCCATCAAAAAATAACACGAATATGGACCGGACAAGTAATTCTTGACATACTGGATATGATCGAAATGAGCTTGTGAACATGTGCTTCAATCCCATTGACCTAAATGACACTGACCACAATTACGCATATATCGGTGACAATGATTAGGAAATTTCCCAATGGAATAGTAATAATGTCCACCAATCAAAATGATTTACAGAGAAATCTTTTTACCGATTATGAATCTAGTTCCTCGCCGAGATGAATCACTCTCCTCGCATTTAAACGCTTGAAATCTTTCTTTGAAACGAGAAAAGCAAGACAACTATGGCCCAGTTTCGTCCAGCTACTCCTAATAGATAACCAATCTATAAATTTCCGAATAGAAAAAGTCTTGTCTGGTAGCTTTCAAAGAGAAATAACTGACCACCTCCCCAATCTCCCATATAGTAACGAACCTCTCAACTCCCAAATCGTCTTGCCGAGATCAAATTTATCATAAAATCACTTTGGATCGAGAGAAGCTCTTTTTTTTCAAAAATAAGGACACACGCTCGTGCTGCAATAAATTTGTTTCTTGGAGAAATTTAACCCATTATATAACGACTATACAGTACAAGGCAGAGATAGCTTGATGCTAAATGCGAGTAGAACGCGAAGTAATCGAGACTGACTCGCGCTAGTTTATTGAAGGAGTCGCGACTGTAAATTTCGGAAGACGCGCTTTCGACCCGACTGTTTTGTGTAAACGCGTCAGCGTGTAAAAGCGGCTGATGGTAGCCGTCGACGCGATCGTCTTGGGTTTTAGCGCGATCCACGGGCATATGTCAAAAGGGATTACTTTATTGATCGCGTCAGATCGAGTCTTGTTGGCCGAACACGCCGAGATTGACCACCACGTAAAATATTCCCGTCACAGTAAAATGTTCGTCGAGTGAAAGCTCGTTGATAGTCCACATCGTCCAATAATGAAATAATCGGCAATATACGTTCAAATTTTATTAAGAATAATACCATAAACGTATAAGAGGTTTATTTTATTGAAGACGTACCTTCATTCTGATGGAAATTGAGAAAATCAGCAAAGAATTTGCCGGGTTTTTTTGAACCATTTTCAACGCATCGAAATCTTATTTCTCGAGGTAGAATGTGGGAGACCTTGGCCTCATTTCCAAGATCATTTCCCCCACTTTCGACCTATGATGAATGATTTAACAAATAACCAAGCCATTAACGAAGGATTTGATAAGATAGACATGTCGTCATCAGGAATATTCCTCCGATAAAACCAGGCCGACTGAGCTGGTTAATACCGCGAAGCTGATTAATTGAGAATGATGTCACCGAAGAAAAAGCTGTGAGACAATCGCAGCGATTGGCCGGCTGTCTGTCTGTATGTCTTCTGTGCCAAGTGAATTTAAATGACTCCATAAGAAACTTTGAACGAGCCGACTGTTGGATTTACAATGGAAATAAAGGGATACTCGGATTTATATGTCTGATTAAAACCCACAGGGACGATGCACTGGTATTTTAGCACGATCGTCCGGTTGAATTGGGCAAATTGTGATGAGATGGCTGGGACATAGACGCACGGTAAATGTTGCGGAAATCAAAAAATTTTTTGTTTATTATATTTTCTCGCCTGGTCTGATTTTATTTTAGACACAAACGAGCAGATATTTTGAAGGACAGATTAATTAAAGTATGGGCCTTCTGAAAATAAATATATTTAGCGGGGTTTCAATCAAGCTACATGCAAATATATCGCTTCAAAAAAAACGGTCTACAACAAAATCCTCCCGCATGCATCTATCCGAGCATACAAGGCTGAGAAACGAGACTACCGGCAAATAGCAAAGGGACCCGTTTATTTACAACACGCGACTTGTTCTGATCGCGTCATGCAGTATCATTACAGTGACGGCGAGCGGTCGATGCGTCTCAGTCGCGATTATGCTTTTGTTTTTGCGCGATTGAGGCGCGTTTTCCGATTGAGATTAATAAATTATAGTCACGAAAATGATTTTTTTAACTCGCGTTTAGCATCAAGATATTTCTTCCTTGTACTGTACATTTATATACCTGGAAAAAAAGAAGTTTTATGTGTGTCCCAGATCAAATTAGTTTCCGTTTATATTTCTCTTCTCCTATAACACGTCATTAACTTGTCATTTTCTACAGGTAGATATCCAGATTCTATTAAATCGGCAACATCAACACCGATTTATAAATCCGGCAAGGCTAATTTTTTGGATAACTACAGGCCCATTTCTGTGCTCCCATACTTTAGCACAATTTTCGAAAGCTTAATGGAAATAAAATTCTACAACTCATAGAAGACAATGACATTTCGTCGAACCAATACGGATTCAGAACAAATCATTCCACAAGCCTTGCCGTCTGTACTTTGTTTGACAATTAGTAGCTGCAAAAGAAGTACAGCTATTCTGTATTGTCACGTTTCATAATCTATCCAAAGCTTTCGAAACCGAAAATCATACTATTTATCTAATATTTATCGACTATCCAAGCTGAATCATTATAGCTTCCGTGGTATACCTAATAAATGATTCAGGAGTTACCTATCCAAGAGATTACAACGTGTTTCGTGTTTCGTTTAAAAAAAATTATCTTGACCTGGACGAATTACCGGTGGCGTACAAAAGGGTCAATTCTTGGCCCAATACTATTTCTAAGTTATATTTACGACATCAACGATGAAGCTAATCTCCTCTGGACCATACATTTTGCAGATTTTAAAAGAGTTGTATACTATGAAAAAACAGTGCTGATGTCATTAATACTATGACCATAAAATTAGATAAAATTCATATCTGATTCTCATCGATTTGTCTATCTCTGAATATAATTTAAAAAAACATTTATATGCAACTGAAGCCAAACATAAAGTAATCACCGAGCCCTCTTACATTTATTTTCTGGAATAGAAACTGATTGAAAATTATATTCCATTGCCTAATGTTTAATTAGAGCTTAAACGGGACAGCTCACATTGAATATATTCGTAAAACCCTATCGAGAAATATTGGAACCATCATTCATATCCAACACTTGATAAACAAAAGAACACTCCATATGTTATACTACTCAATGATATTTCCAAACTCATGACTAATAAATGAACTAGAAGGTGACACCCGAAGAATTTATGGTGAACCTTAGCAACGTTGAACATATGAGGAAAGAGTAATATGTGGAAAGTGAACAGAACATCACAAATGAATCTATATTTTATAAAGATTTACAGCTTTCAGCCGAACACCTTTCTCCATAACCACCTATGTCTGCTTTGGATTTCAAAGCATCAGTGATATTCCTATTGATTTGCTGAGATCGCTATCAAAGCTGGTATTCAGGGACAATGAGGTCAATGACAATACAATCATCAGATTCGACATTCAGTAGCCAACCGTCCTTGAGGGATTCCGCTTTCATAATCGGAATACCTAATCGATAAGACAATATTTTTCAAAATCCAAAAAGGCTTACAATAAAATATACATAAACACCAGCTAGTTTTGTGCTAGGTCAACAGTTCACACTGATGCTAGTAAAGTACGAACTGTTATAACGGTACAGTTTTGTAACAGCTGTATCTTATACTAATTTTGTGTGTGTTTCAGTTCAGCGAATACTATTCTGCCATACATAACTCATGCCATGGATAATCGTTATATAAACGACGCAGTCAAGGATATATATCCACCTTCACTGGATTTGAAGGAAACTACAGATAACCCTACAGGCACATCATATTTAGACCTGTATCTCTATAAAAATGAAGCGGGCCTTCTCTCTCGTCGACTGTAGGACAAAAGAGATGATTACAATTTCGACATCGTAAACTATCCCTTTCTGGACAGTAATCTTCCAGTAGGACCTGCATATGGCGTATACATATCACGCCTAGCAGCATTTGCTAGATCCTGTGTTAAATGTGACGATTTTAATCAACGTCACAACACATTGTTGCAGAAAATTATAAAACAGGGCTACACTACCAAGCGCCTCCACTCAAAGTTTCTCCAATTTGGCGATACATATCGCATGCTGATAGCAAAATACGAGCGTAGCGTGCAAGGTCTATGGCGTTACGTTTCGTAACTTGTGTCTAATTCCGCTTAACCCGGGGCTAGGGGCCGTATGAACCAATGTACTTCAAGATCCTCATGGTACTCATATGAACAGCCACAATCAAAGCGTGACTGATATACATCATTCTTTAGATGACTACTTTAAAACGAATATTGTGGATTAAGAATACTGATCAGCGATATGGATTTGATATTTTTGGAACATCATGATGTCTTGCCGGCATCATTGAAAACTGTTGACCGCTTCTCCCTTGCAGGAAACAAGCCTATGTTTATGTATACTATGATTGTCTTTTTTAATTTGGTGCTAATACTGTTATATGGAATACGGAATAGGTCTTTGGATTATGGACGCGGATATTCTCTAATGGACGACGGCTGAATTATGAATGACGGACCAGACGCTTGTAATTTTATTATTATCTAATTTTCTCCTTCATTTTTTTGGAGAATGAGAAACGGCTGATATTTTTTTCCAAGTATGAGTGTACTTTTGACAGATTCGGTAGACCCTCCATGCCTTCTTAAAATGTTAAGTTACAAGCGTCTATCCGCCATTCAGTATGCAGCCGTCGTTCTTTAAAGAATTTCCGTTCCCATAATCGAAATACCTCATTCATATAACATCATTAGTAGCAAGTGCAAAAACAAACAATCGTAGTATACATGAGCATATGCAAGTATCCTGTAACGGAGAAGCGGTCAACATATTTTAATGTTGCCGGCAATACATTATGATGTTCCAAAAGTATCAAATCCGCTTATCAGTATTCTTAATCCTTATGATTTTCGTTCTCAAGTCGTCATTTAGAGAATGGTCTATTTCAGTGACGCTTTGATTGTGTCTGTTCAAATGAACATCATGAGGATACAGGAGTTCATATTGCCCCCCCCCCCCCTCTAGCATGTGATATGATAGGTAGGCAGGCAGCTCTTATTTAAGGAATTATACAAGCTTCTCATAACAACTTACGTAGGTAAGGTCACAACGCATATAAAGTTCTAACAAATATTTAAATACAGGTGCTAGCTTTCGGTTTAGCAGCTTTATAGATCTTGGTTAACATTATAATATAATATTCATACTGAATTAACATAGAATAATCTAATAACATATAGTGATCAGAATGAATGTACCAGAGTTACATCTTTTTTGATGGAGACTAAGGAATGCATCCTGAATGTAATAGGCTACTTTTCTTACTATCTTTGGATAGTAGTTCAACCCTACCGACAATACTTTCTGCGCTATCTCCGGAACGATAAAAAATGGAGAGCTGAAACTCCATGACTTTATAGTTTATCATATTCGGGTCATTTTGAGCCTAATTGCATGACCCTCCGTGCAGAGGATCATGGGTAAATTCAAGATGCCGACCACGTGGGATACCAGAAAAGTGATTTTTTTCGTCAACATTTCTGCTTTTTCGCGATGAAAAGTGGACAAAAACTATTTTATTTCACATCACATTAATATTTACTAATTTATCATGCAGTTTTTGCGGAAAATCTGACCGCAAAATCTGCCAAAAAAATGCCGTTTTGTAAATGACGTCACTGTGACGTCATCGAAGCGGCCATCTTGGATTGTTTTTCACATTGTCTGGTAGAGCTTGACCCAAGGGTATGGTGTGGTAAGTTTCAGCTCCCTAGCTCAAAGGATAAGAAAAATAATTAGGGTCCAATTACAAAGATCAGTTGAATCTATTTTACGTCGCTTTTTTGTCTGTACGATGCACAGCGTGTTGTGCAGAACTTAGGAACAGAAAACCGAAGGGAGTCATTTGAATGTTACCATAACTTCTAAATCACTGACAAGTAGTTCTGATATTGTGCGGAGTCTTATCTTTATATTACTAATATTCACATTTTGCATTGTTTTTACCTAAACGAAATAGTAATCACAACTATTTTACCAACCCTTACTTAACTTTCTGCTTCTTTTCAGACTCCCTTTTCAGACACACGAATCAACTGTCGCAATTAACATATATCAAGGCTCATGCATATAAATTAGCCTTCAACACACAGTTTATATATTATATGTGTTCAAGTAATTATGTAATTTCCGATAGAAAACGAAGTGGATGTTGTCCAGTCTGCATGGAATCTTACCCCCAATACTTATTAGAGTAAAACATTTCAGATAATACAAGATTGTATATTGTACTCTCTCCTGAACATATATTGACCTCAAAATGATAATTGCTGTCTATCAAACAGAACGGTTCGATGTCAATATGCAAGATCTGTTTTAGCGTGGTAATTGAGTCACTATACTCATCTGTCAGTCTTTGCTTTGACGTACTGCTTGTGTCATTTTAAATCAGTCATCGTGAGTCAGAATTGTGTTGTACATATCTGTATATCAATCGTTCTGTCTCTTTGTAATTTCAATATCTACGAAGCATCCCTAAACTGAGCTGATCTGTTACATATAATTTACCTCACTATCAAACAAAGGTTTGTCCTAGAAATAATGGGTGAGTGAGTGAGTAGGATTTAACGCGTTCTCAACATGTTTTTAATCATATCACGACGGTGCCTACATGTGCCAGAACAAGAGAGTGTCCACAGTTCCTATTATCCTGGACACTGATCAGCCCAGCCAGTACAGCACCCGGCAAATGATGGCAGTCTGTGAGGTTATTCCTCGCCATTTAATACAGTTAATTAAACACGTCTGCTGAAAGACGTAATGTAGGAAAATACGAAAGCATTAAATAATAATTGTACAAACTACAAAAACATGGCAGTGTGACTAACGTCACAGGACCTACGAAGTACAGTAGGCATTAGGACTCGAACGCGAACTGAACTCTTGGAAATCCCCACCCCCAGTTGAAATCCTGCCTATATTAAGATGGGCACCACCCAAGTCAGAATCGCCAGTGATTTTCATCAAAAATCACCAGAAATTTTCATCAAAAGTAGGTCAGCTCAGAACTCGTTGGTAACAGTCTCCTAATGCGCCTTCATTCCAAAATAAATAACACTCGCCGATTTAATTTTACAATTTTCTAATTAAAGGAAACAGATTGAATAATATAGGTTCAGTAGATTTCAAGCTTTACGTGTGAAAATACATTTACATCTCTTTAATGGTTTTCAGTGCCCTTGTACAGGATCAAAACAACTTTTTGAATCACATTATTTTCCCAACAATACAACAAATTTTTATATATAGTACTATAGTAGAAAGGTAGCATTTATGTAGTTTACGGTAATTCAACTCAAGACCAACACACAAGATAATAATGATTCTGTCATTCTCCTGAGCATAACCGGTACAAAGACGAATAAATAGCGTCACTCACATTACGTTGTTATCTAGATATATGAGACAACACATTTTGGGCATCGGCAATCTGATGAATGTACTATTCCGGTTTTCTTGTTTCACATTATATTCTATGGCGGTTGATCGGTGATTTTCTTCATTGATAAACGTTAAACCACCTAGCTTTAACTAATTCTGCTAGGCTGTCTTCATTCAGACTGTACAGCCTACACAGTCCACAGAAAATACACCGCACATTCTTGTACTCCCAGCCTTATCACATTTGATGGCAAGTTTAGCGGGCTGTTTAATGTCTAAGCTAGGAAATGTTCCAGGGTAGTTGACAGGCATGCAATAATATACTATAGTATCTGCTATACAGGACACCGACCACTGTAATTTGATGTGACAAGCAGCACGAGTAGAAACCAGCCTTATCTCAGTGGGCTTGGATATAAATCACTGTTAAAAACCACAAGGCTCGGATAGAGCCTCTCTCTGTGTTTGTTCCAAGGACAAGCCTTAATGACTTTTAAATCCACTGATAAGGAGGTCCCCTGGCTTCATGGTCATAAAAGGAACATGATACTGTTAAAGGCCACATGGATGGTATGTATCTATAACAATATACTGAAGTGTTAATTATAAATCTAATTTTAATCAGAATTATATCAGATCAGAACTTGCTGGTAACAATGCCCTAATGCACGTTCATGCCAAAAATCAAGGTTCTAGTGTCAACGGTTCTCCTTATTTTGCCGACGAAAGGATTCGGATGGACTGACTGACTGACTGACTCACTCATTACCGGACAATTTGCGATCTGTAGCCTACTTCGTAGGAATATTAAATGGTTATAGTACAAACAAAGAGCGTCATGTAATACATGGCAGTGTGACTAACGTCACAGGACCTACGAAGTGCAGTAGGCATTAGGACTCGAACGCGAACTGAACTCTTGGAAATCCCCACCCCCAGTTGAAATCCTGCCTATATTAAGATGGGCACCGCCCAAGTCAGAATCGCCAATGATCACCAGAAATTTTCATCAAAAGTAGGTCAGCTCAGAACTTGTTGGTAACAGTCTCTTAATGCGCCTTCATTCCAAAATAAATAACACTCGCCGATTTAATTTTACAATTTTTTAATTAAAGGAAACAGATTGAATAATATAGGTTCAGTAGATTTCAAGCTTTACGTGTGAAAATACATTTACATCTCTTTAATGGTTTTCAGTGCCCTTGTACAGGATCAAAACAACTTTTTGAATCACATTATTTTCCCAACAATACAACAAATTTTTATATATAGTACTATAGTAGAAAGGTAGCATTTATGTAGTTTACGGTAATTCAACTCAAGACCAACACCTTCTATGCACAAGATAATAATGATTCTATGTCATTCTCCTGAGCATAACCGGTACAAAGACGAATAAATAGCGTCTCTACATCACGTTGTTATCTAGATATATGAGACAACACATTTTGGGCATCGGCAATCTGATGAATGTACTATTCCGGTTTTCTTGTTTCACATTATATTCTATGGTGGTTGATCGAGGATTTTCTTCATTGATAAACGTTAAACCACCTAGCTTTAGCTAATTCTGCTAGGCTGTCGTCATTCAGACTGTACAGCCTACACAGTCCAGAGAAAATACACCGCACATTCTTGTACTCCCAGACTTATCACATTTGATGGCAAGTTTAGCGGGCTGTTTAATGTCTAAGCTAGGAAATGTTCCAGGGTAGTTGACAGGCATAATATACTATAGTATCTGCTATACAGGACACCGACCACTGTAATTTGATGTGACAGCAGCACGAGTACAAACCAGCCTTATCTCAGTGGGCTTGGATATAAATCACTGTTAAATACCACAAGGCTCCGATAGAGCCTCTCTCTGTGTTTGTTCCAAGGACAAGCCTTAATGACTTTTAAATCCACTGATAAGGAGTTCCCGGGGCTTCATGGTCATAAAAGGAACATGATACTGTTAAAGGCCACATGGATGGTATGTATCTGTAACAATATACTGAAGTGTTAATATTATATCTAATTTTAATCAGAATTATTTCAGATCAGAACTTGCTGGTAACAATGCCCTAATGCATGTTCATGCCAAAAATCAAGGTTCTAATGTCAACGGTTCTCCTTATTTTGCCGACGAAAGGATTCGGATGGACTGACTCACTCACTCATTACCGGACAATTTGCGATCTGTAGCCTACTTCGTAGGAATAATTGTCTAATGGTATTCAACTTACCGAATATTTCATATAATATTTTTTTGCGGTAAATAATTAGTAACTCATTAATAGTAAGATGGCGACAGCTAGGTATTCTCAACTTGTCCAACAGGTGTACTTTCGAATCATTACTTAACCAAATAAACTCATTCACTGCAGTAATTTGTTTTAGAAGGAAAAGGGATCAATTTGATCAAAACAAGTTTATGCATCCATTATTTTATCTGAGGTATTGTTCAATTGCAAAGCAGTTACGTCCCGCGACGCACACATGCTACAATTGAATATACAAGCTACCAAATCGTGCAATAGGCTGTGACGCAGCTGAATGATCAAAGGGAGGTCACTCCAATTCTCATGCAGCGTAGGAATGCGTTGGGAATTGTTGAATGCGTTGATCTATGGCGTAACGTTTCGTAACTAAGATCCGCATGTTGCTCATATGAAGTGTTACAATCAAAGCGTGACTGAGATACATCATTCTCTGGATGACGACTTTACAACGATTATTATGGATTAAGAATACTGATCAGCGATACGGATTTGACATTTTTGGAACATCATGATGTCTTGCCGGCATCAGTGAAAACTGTTGACCGCGTCTCTCTTGCAGGAAACTAGCCTAAGTATTTGTGTACTATGATTGTCTTTTTGAATTTGGTGCTAGTACTGTTACATGGAATATGGAATAGGTCTTTGGATTATGGACGCGGATATTCTTTAATGAACGACGGCTGAATTATGAATGCCGGACCAGACGCTTGTAATTTAATGCAAACTTTATGATAACTGGAACCTGGATAATGTCGTATAGGTATTTTTCCTGAGAATTTTAGGTGACTTGGAACTTTGCACGCTTAATTACCAGTTTGCATGGAATGTTCTCATTATTTTCACCTTGTCCAATCGGAATCGTGAGTCTGACCGATTAAGCACGTTAATCGATAGGAAAGCGAGACAAAGAAGATCGCACGAAATTCTAAAATGCACTTTGTAGCGAAGAGAAAACAATGTTAATAATTAATGGTATTTAGAGACAGTTGAGCCGGTTACTACATAAATACTGGTATCCCGAGCGACAATGATTTAAAACCCAATCAATTATGTTCCACCCAACATTCGAAAAAGAAAGTCGAATTTTCAAATATCTTCCCAATCGCATAGAAAACTTACTATTGATTAATGCTATGATAGAAGTGTTAGATTATGAACTAGTGAGAGTAGAGTAGATGGGATTGTGTGCATAATGAAACCGTGTAATTGTTGGAATACATATATCAACACAGTGATTCACTAACCCTGGTTAGCTTGTCTATTTTTTTCTGATATCCCGTGATTAATTTGTTTGCGCAGTTAAGCTCGCTGAAGAGGACATCGGAGGACCAGACATACATTATACGACACGGGAATGTCATCATCCACATTCCTGGTTCGTCTTGCAGAGCGGAACACCGTCTTATTTTTTCATTGCAATATTTCGATCTGATTATTCTTATATTCCATTTCTTACTAACATACAGCACCCAAGGATGATGAGACTGTTTGCTCGTGAAAAAAGAGTGATTTGGTCATCATAAAGTTTAAATCTAATCCGTGATGGAATCACCAGTGGACATTTTAAATATTCTCGGTAAAAGAGCTTAATGATTGCACATTTTCTCAAAATAAAAGTATTCCTAATATAAATGTATCGCTTCTAATTATAACATTAAGACTATGAACTCTTATTTTGTCAATGTATACAGTTCCTGTCAAATGCATATCTTTTAACTGCTGTGATTCAATGATATGTCTTTCAGTAATATGCCTTGCAGTGAAATGCAACTTTTCTTTCTTGACGGTTTCGAAGTTTATCAGATTTACAAATTGTTGAAAAAATAATTCGCACTTAAAACACTTCTCTTATATTGTTGTTCTCTCTAGGTTATAGGAAGCGAATAGAAAAAACACCGTGCTAATATATGGTCAACGACAAAATGTGAGGTGAATTTGCGCGAAAAGGGGCGTTTTTGGTGACGGATGCTTTTACGCGGAATTCATATGGTTTTCTCTAGATGTGCACAACTTTGTTCTGTCTACCACAGACTGCTGATACACAGAAGTTACCATGCATACAATCTGTTACCGTTAACATCCCTGTACCTCCAAAACTGGGCTCAGTGGCCAATCCCAAACTGACATGTTTCACCACTAATAGTGTGGATGTAAAAGGCTATGCCGAATACCACGAATTCTTTTAGGTTATAGCAGATCGAAAATCCCGTCGGAACATAATCGTTTAACATATTGGTGATCTGAACCCAAATCAGAAAATGTCTTTAACCCTATCTGGCTTCGGTTTTTTGGGGCCTGTCCAGGCCTGGGAGCCATTTCGGCCCCCTTAAATATAAAGAAATCCAAGATGACTGATATGATGTCATGGTGACGTCATTTTCAAAAAGGCATTTTTAGTCGATTTTTCAGTCAAACTTTTCGAATTTTTAATCATGTCTTCTTCGTAAAAGTGCATGACAAATTAGCAAATAATGATGATGTGAAATAAAATAGGTTTTGTCCGCTTTTCCTTGCAGAAAATTGTGAATTTTGCAGAAAAATTAGGAAAACATAAATTTACTGATACCCCAAATGGTCGCCATTTCCAATTTACCCATGATGCTCTGTTCGGGAAGTAACCTCAAAAAGACCCCATTGGGATAATCTACAAAAGAAGGAGTGTGCGCTCTAAATTTTTGTCGTTCCGGAGATAGGGTTGAAAGACGCATACCATCCGCAATCTCTCGCGCGGTTGCTCTTTTACAATCAGTGTCTGGAAAATATTTTTGAAACATGATCTTCAGGCACTGTCAGGTTTACGAGACCGTGAATTATGATTATAAACATTTTATGTTAATGAATTCGCTCATGTTTCATATCATCTACTTATATGGGTTCCAAAACTATCAAGGTGTTAACTCTACCAGACCTGGGGGCCATGATGGCTCCACCTAACCAACTTACTACCCTATCTCCGGAACGACAAAAATTCAGAGCGGATATACTGTGACTTTGTAGATTATCACATTGGGGTCATTTTGAACCTATTTGCATACCCCCCTCCCCGAGCAGAGGATAGTGGCTAAATTCAAAATGGCGGCCATGTAGGGTGCCAGAAAAGTGGTATTTTCTTCAAAATTCCTGCTTTTCTGCTAGGAACACTGGACAAAAACTATTTTATTACACATCAGATAATTATTTACTAATTTATCATGCAGTATTTGCTAAGAAAACACATTAATGTTAAATTCGAAAAATCTGACCAGAAAATCAACTCTCTATCACGTCATCAAAGAAGCCATCTTGGATTTCTTATTTGTTCTGGTAGAGCTTGACCCAAAGGTATAGTGTGGTAAGATTCAGCCCCCTAGCTCAGAGTAAACAGCACAGTCACGGGTTACTAACCATGCTATTTCAGGAACAAATTCTGCCTTCAATGGAGGTGGATCTGATCAGATGATGATGGCTGTGGTTCGTCAGTTAAGAAAGCCTATTCCTGATATAAAGAGATTCACAGGAGACCCACTAGCTTACCGTAAGTTCATACGTCAATTAAATCCAAGATCGTCTCCAACGCAGAGGACGCGTCTCCAACGCAGAGGACGATGATGGGCGCATGAACTATCTGGATCAGTTCACCGGTGGAGAAACTAACAAGGTGGTCAACAGTTTTTTCTAATTTGGATGCTGAACAGGGCTATCATTCGGCTATGAAAGAGCTGGAAGAACGATATGGCCGGGCAGATGTATTTGCTAACGCTTTCGTGAAACGGGCCCTGGATTGGCCGAATGTCAAGGTGGACAATCCTAAGGCTATTGATGACTTTTCCATATTTTTGGTGGAGTGCGAAAATGCTCTACAAAATATCGAAGCCGTTAAGGTTCTACAATATCCTGAAAATATGAAACGGTTAGTGGGAAAGTTGCCATTTTACTATCACGATAGGTGGAGGAACATCGTGCAAAGGGTCACGGACAATTCTGAGGTGGTGGAGTTTCATCATTTGGTGGATTTCGTCAAGAATGAATCAAGAAAGGCTAACGACCCCACGTATGGTCGTGATGCATTACGTACAGAACCAAAGTCACTTAACAGTAAGGGACAAGAGCAGAAACAACGTTTTGGAAATAATGGAAGCTTCGCAACAAAGGTTGCCGAGGCTAGTAAGGAAGTAGTACAGCCCCTGGATAGGTCTCAAGGGCTGTTACCTGTGAAAACGGGTGATGCGGTTGATACTCCAGCTGTTGGATGTAAGGGAAGTGCCTTTTCGTTACCATGCACCTATTGTAAAGATGCTAAGCACTCTTTGGAAACTGTGAATGTATCAGCGCATTACCATATGCAGAGAGAATTAACTTCTAAAATCGAAAGGGGTGTGTTTCGGGTGCCTAAAAAATGGGCATCAACGTAAACTTTATCGCGGTAAGTCAACGTGTAGATGGTGTCACCCGACTATCTGTCACTATGCGGGTACGTATTCGTCTACTGCCGACTCTAAGAGTAATATGGCTAACTCTGACGACAAAGTCTTGACCAGTGCATGTTCATGTGTGAACTCGCGATGATATTGGCGCTAGTGACGGTGAAAGTACTATGGCCATAGTCCCGGTGACAGTACGATTGAAGAACTGTCTGCAAAGGGTTCGTACTTACGCATTCTTGGACTGTGGTAGCAGTGTGTCTTTTTGCACAGAGAATCTCATGCGTAAACTTGGGGGCACTGGAAAACGCATGCAAATCACACTTGATACTATGGGTGTGCCTCATCAGATGAACACTTTTGCTGTGCAAGGAATGGAAATTGGGGATCTTCAAATGAAAAATGTCTTTGAACTTCCTAAGATGTATACCAAGGAGAAGATGCCAGTGAGCTCAGAGCACATACCAACCACAAAGGATATCTCGACATGGTCGCACTTGAAAGACATAGATCTTCCTCAGATTGACACAGAGATAGGGTTACTGATAGGGAATAATGTTCCTGATGCCTACTCTCCTATCGATCAGTTATTATATATCGCTTTTCGATCTGTATGTTTTTTATGCGTTTGTTTTGTGTAGAGTCAAATGGGTTACATTTTCGCAACCTGCAGTTACATTTGAAAAGAATATGAAATGAGTTTTGAGAGCCCACTCGAACCCACTACCCGACTAAACCCGCCGATTCTCTACCGACTGAGCTATATGACGGCCCTTAAACATTACAAATGTGGATTGTCTTTGTGATGACCAAACTTCTCTATCTGTGTTTCATTGTACGCATCTGCCTTTACTATGAAGAGATTATTGTTTTGGTAAGAAGTCCCACTTCCGGACGCCCCAAGTAGGTGAGCAACATGAGTTTTGTACCATGTGTGTTGGTACGAAGGAAAGATTAATTTCCTCTACATGACTGTACATGGATAGTCACACATGTCCAGCTAATCATGTCGTAGTTATATTGTCGCTATATGGCCGAAATAGTACTGAACGCGACTTTAAGCCCTAACTCACACTCAGACACACTTCCGGACTCTTTCCCCTTGTAATTAGTTAAGTTACAACACATATAAGGGAAGTGAGAAGAGGTACCGACATACTGGCAGAGCCACATGACTTCACAGTATAGTCTTCCGGTTAACATATTTCACATAACTTTTGAGTGGTGACGGTTTAGTTTATTTTGACGTAATCATATATTGACCCCACCATTACTACCATCTTTCAGTTATATTGTTGTATGTCTACCTCATGGCTTTCCTTTTGCATTGATACTTAAGTCACACTACATTTTAAATCGGTCAACGTGAGTCAGAATTCTGCTATAAATATATGTATATCAGCAGTTTGTCTAATCGAAACACAAACTATTGACCAAAAGTTGCGTTCTCTTGCGATTTAAAAATCCGTATCCCAGGAATCCTTAACACGAACTTATCAACATATCTGAAGACGTTCATACCTACGACCGAGCAAATAC
Source organism: Hanleya hanleyi (assembly GCA_036873755.1). Classification (NCBI taxonomy): domain Eukaryota; kingdom Metazoa; phylum Mollusca; class Polyplacophora; order Lepidopleurida; family Hanleyidae; genus Hanleya; species Hanleya hanleyi. The sequence goes on from JAVTVY010045342.1 coordinate 16,256, forward strand.
AAAATACGGCAATTGGAATAACAAATAATAGTAGATCCACACTTTCTTAACCAAAGCACTATTCGACATATACGAAAAGCCTGGTACACGATCATTTGACCAAGTATACAGAATGTATATTTTGCAGGTATTGATTCAAGATATCCGAAAGGGCATCTGGTTACAACATATCTGCAAGTCACGGATTACAAGCTTGTCATTACCGGAGCAGATCACGAATTCACCAGGACCAGCATCAGAACACGCATTGTCAGCCACAATAATGATGCCACTATGTTAATGATAGGGCGGTCAAGATCAGAAGATTCAAATCCGAAAAAAGGTTATTATGATCTACTCCGTCCAGGACCCAACCCCTACAAACTGTAACTACCTACACCTGCCAACGAATGTTAAAAAATGATGGAATGCCGGCGCAACCATCACAGTTTCCCCACAGTAGATTTCTATGTCTCCTATGATCGACTCAGTTCAACTTTTATCCTGTGTGTCTATATTCTGTATTTGAAAATTTGGCCCGCAGGAGAAAACTAGTCATCATGGTCATAATCCTTGTTTTTACTGAGATTGATGTCAAATTTAGCCTTCGGAAAAGTAAGGAAAATCAGAGTTTCCGCGTCCATAAGCGAAAGATCCCAATAGTACCAAACACCAAGCAGACATCAATAGTACCAAACAGCAAGCAGACATCAATCAAATATGTATAACCCACAGCTTGTATCTTACAAGAGATAAGAATTCAACAGTTCCCAAAACTGACGACAAGACATTATACTATTCCTATCTCCAAGAATCTGCTAGTCTTATGCTTCTTATTCATCGATATAGTTCCTCGTGTTGATATTGTTTATGTTTCGTTTTCCGAAACATTCTTCTGTACATAACCCACGTTGTTTAGCATTATCTAATTTCCTGCTTCTTTTTCAGAAATGTTATCCAGTATATCTATTAACATATCCTTCAGCACATAGTTTAGATCAGATTACCTTGTATCCATCGAGAGCCGACTTCTTTTAGCTTCAATGGGGTGATAGTGGTGATGGTATATTTTGTCTAATTATAAACACACCGACGGCTTTACACTTATAATTTGAAGGTGTGGTACTGGATATTTCCTTGTCAATTGCTACTTTCAATTAAACAATTCACGAAGGAATATACGTAACATCAAATCAATATAGTACATATTAGCATCGGGTATCAGGAAAAAAACGGGTTTAATGTCACTCAACATGCTCAATGTACCGAATATGTCATATGAATATTATAGTCCCCTTTCAGCATCGAAACTCAAACCCACGTTATAGAAAAAATCTATAGTTATTTTTTAATTCATAGTGATTCCTTCGAAGGTGGAGGACCAGTCTGATACATGGATAGGTAATGTGCTAGAGGTATTTATAGCGAAAACCTAAAGGGAGAGGTTTAGGGGGTAGGAGTAAAATATTACCACATATTTCCACTTCTATTAATGTATATGTTACATTTAAAATATCGTTCTGAAGATATGTGTATGGGCTACCTGATGAAAAATTTGTTTTGATCGGTCATATCCGTCTTTGTGGTGTAATCTTATGTAGGTCAGTAGGTCATTAGGCCTACCTTGATTTTAAAGAAGAAGAAAACATGTGACTAGTGTATACACTGAATGAAGGATCTATATCCCCCGTATTCAAAAATGTAAGCAAATATTTTTTTGCGATATTTTACAGCCGATCTTTTCATATCGAAACACAAAAAACTGGAGCCTGTGGACAGATTCAGAAGTACCGCCATCACAAGGGATTGTGTCTATTTTAACCAATCAGAAATGCCGAAAACAGATTGTGCACATCGCTGCGGGACGTCAGCCGGGTTCATGCTCACTTCCGCCCTGTACGTTAATATGAGAAGCTCTCGGGACTGCAGGTTTATATTTGGTATACTGTTATAATTTGATAGTGGTAGTGTGTCAATATTCCGCAAAAACACGGGCATCATGCCGCAGTCTGTGGCATTTGGCTGTTCTAACAGAACTGTGAATCCAAACATTCCAAAGATCGTGATATTTCAAAGGTTCCCAATATTGAAACCAGATGTACTGAAACAGTGGGTGCATAACGTCGGGAGGCAGGATTTTACTCCAAACGCATCAGACAAGAACTTATGCACAGTGAGGCTGGTGCAATAAATTGGAGTGAGTTTATTAGTCGTCCAACACTATTTCAGTCATATCACTACGTTCGATTCCTATTCCTGTCAAATTGTAATCATTCCAATGTCAAAAAGGCTTGGTTTGTAATATATCTCCATGCAATGTCATTATATTTTCGCCTTTCCCGCTAGAGAGCGGCGAGGCCCGGGTGACGTCACACGCTTAGACGACCCGAGCGAAAATGGCGGCACGCTTAAGAGACAACGATGCGCAGGTTGAACGCCGATTTAATCGAGTGAAAAAAAATCGCAAAAATATTTGCTTACATTTTGGGATACGCGGGAGATAGATCTTTCATTCAGTGTATACATTAGTCACATGTTTTCTTCTCCTTTAAAATGATCACCCTATTAGACGTGTACTGAAATCTATTGGCTAAATATTACAGTTTAGATATCATTGTGAAGGCACTTTATCAGTTAGGCACACCGCAAGTAGATAATACAGTGACCAAATTTAAAGAGACTACACAAGCCAACTAATGTATGAGCAAGAATTTGGTCTAATGAGATAAAAGTATGAGAAGCATCAGGCTATATATACTGGTGTGTGTTATACATACTGATGGTTCCAAAGATGGCGACATAGTGGAGTGTACAACTATCGTTTTTACCAAAACCAAAAACTATTGACTGTCCGACAATAGTTGAATTTATACTGCTGAAACCAAAGCCCTTCTGACGACGAAAATCATATGGGTTAAAAAATTGATCAGCGATATGGATTTGATATTTTTTGAACATCATGATGTCTTGCGGCATTATTGACAACTCTTGACCGCTTCTCTCTTGCAGGAAGCCTATTTGTATGTATACTATGATTTATTCTTTTAATTTGGTGTTAATGCTAATATATGAATTGGGTCTTTGGATTATGGACGCGGGAGATTTTTAATGGACGACGACTGAATATTGAATGATGGACTGCTTCACGGACATTTATTAAAAAACGAACCAATCCAGAATTCTTTAGCTCGACTACATACAAGAGATATCATTCATGGGATGTTTCTTTGTTTATAGAGTTGCTTGAATTTCTCATTAAAAATATCTATGTGAAATTTGGCAACACAATATATCAGCAGCATATAGGTATTCCAATGGGTACTAATTGTGCACCCCTGTTGGCTGGACCTGTATCTGTTCTCTTATGAATATGACTATATGCTGGCGCTTTCAAAAACCGATCCACTCAAAGCCCGTTCCTTCTCATTCACCAAACGCTATATAGACGATCTTCTCGCTGTGGATAATCGCTATATAAATGACGCAGTGAAGGATATATATCCACCTTCACTGGATTTGAAGGAAACTACAGATAGCCCTACAGGCACATCTTATTTAGATCTCTATCTCTATAAAAATGAAGCGGGCATTCTCTCTCGTCGACTTTATGACAAAAGAGATGATTACAATTTCGACATCGTAAACTATCCCTTTCTGGATAGTAATATTCCAGTGGGACCTGCATATGGCGTATACATATCTCGCTTAGTAGCATTTGCTAGATCCTGTGTTAAATGTGATGATTTTAATCAACGTCACAAAACATTGTTGCAGAAACTTATAAAACAGGGCTATTCCACCAAGCGCCTCCACTCAAAGTTTCTCAAATTTGGCGATACATATCGCATGCTGATAGCAAAATACGAACGCAGCGTGCAAGATCTATGGCGCTGCGTTTCGTAACATGTGTCTAATTCCGCTTAACCCGGGGCTAGGGGCCGTATGAGCCCATGTACTTCAAGATCCTCATGGTACTCATATGAACAGTCACAATCAAAGCGTGACTGAGGTACATCATTTTTAGAT